>JBBMJY010000002.1:3322469-3338943 GCA_037833715.1 Toxotes lorentzi | reverse complement strand
ACCATTACATGGAAAACACAAAATGAGGTGTGTCTATCACCCCAATACAATTGCCTCCCTATCCCAAAAATCTCTGATGTGAAACAAACACCGTATGTATGACATCCACTGAGTCTCTCACAATATCCCTAACTTATTGTGAGTAGTGTATATTAAGGTACTAGATGCCATCAAGTATGACTGATATTAGATGGCATCAGTCATGTCCAATCAAGGAAAGACCAAGTTTGGTGTTTTTCGTGGTTTTAGAATCAGCTCATTCTTTTCTCTCATTTCACGTTAGGGTGGGAGTAGGTACATAAGGAACAGTGGGGTTGGAGTGTGGTGGGGCTGGGTGGGATAGCATTAGCATCCACTTATTCCTGGCATATGAGCCCCTCCACTGTATACACTGGGCTCAGAATTCACTGTTTTGGCCTTGGACTTTGGACTTCAGTGCAAGACTTTGTCCCACCTTTGCTGGTAGGCTAAACAGATGATTACAGCATTGAACAGATGTTAAGCAGTTCAGCGTGTGCCTGCAGGCAAAATTATATGTCCCTTATGTGTGTATGCAAGTGAGAAAGAGACGAGAGGAAAGGAAGAGAGAGCTTACCGCAGTTGATTTTATATTTTCATGTGGCTGAGTGAATGACTCCGTGTCCTTGTATTTGAATGAGGGGGCGATAAACTCATTTATTTCAGCCGTCAGTGACGACTGGCTGGTGGGAGGGAAATTAAAAACTTGTGCATCAGGTAAATGCCGAGTGTGCTGCTTCTTTGTGTGCCAGTGGTACATGATTTTCTATGCGCGTCAGTCTATGTGTCTGTTGTGTGTGCATGCCCCAGAAAAATTAAAGCTCCCCCCCTCCCGCCTCCCAAACAGATTAAAAATGAGCAGAAGCAATTAGTATTTTGGGTACCAAAAGAATCATTTAACATCATGCATCAGACAAAAATACAAACATAAATCTCTCCCGCTTCAGAGAATATTACATCGGGTTTAATAATTGAGGGAGAGCTAAGAAAAAATTTACATGAAAAGTAATTATGCAAAGGTAATAAGTACATTTTCCAGACTTTCCTTCATTTGTTCCACTTTAGTCGCATTTTAAGATGTGATGTGATGATTTAACTATTTTTGAATAATTGCTCAGTCAAGAGTTTTTTTTGGATGTGTCATATTGTAGAGATTTCACAAAAACCATCAACAGCTAACCTAACGTTAACCAGTGCGACAGCACACACTGCTCCCAAATCCCTTCCTCACAGTGAACCTGTGAACACTTTCATCTCTCAACAAACCAGAGGATTCCTGATTGTGGGTTTACCAGTACCTAGCTAAAAACACACATGTTGGGAAGACAACTAAAACAAAAAATAATAATACGTTTCACAATTTACTACCAAGATTGTTCAGGCAACAGATACTGAGTTATTGAGGTGGAAATGACTTCACACATGTAGGCTGCTGCATCCAATCCAACATAATCACATATTTTCTCCCTTCTGGCTGCACCGTGAAACCCTGGTGCCTCACTCTGCACTTGTTGGTGTAAAACCTTCTTTGAAACTCATTCGCAAAGCTCTAACTCTCCACATGTGATCAAGAGGCCTCTCAGCTAATGCATCTGAACACAGCCTCTTGACTGCCTCTGCATTCCAGTCCAAATGAGAGTGCCATTGTCCAGCTGCTGCTCGCTAGGACTCCAGAGCAACTCTAAACACTTCATCACTCTTTATATGATCAAAAGAGCTCCTACCACTCCTTTTTAAATTCTTTGGTGTAACATTTTTCAGGGTCAGGGTTTATTTTGCTATATAATGAAGCTTTCACTGTTGGTTTTCCGTTTATGTGCTTCTACGGCGAGGGCATGTGTAACTGTATCAAGAAAAGATTAACCTTCTGCATTTCTTTTATTCAGATGTTAAGAAATGTACAAAGCAGGAACAAACTATTAAGCGTGTACGATTAATTTCTTCACACATAGCAGATTAAAGTAGCAACATACGGATGTGGCTGCCTCTGCATTTTAATTGGAGGGAGACGTGAAGCAGAACACACAGCTCACCTGTCACCTCATTTCAGTGTGCAAATATTGCCTTCACACTTACAGTATATGTACCATAATTTCCAATCATTTCCAAGTGTTCAGGCTTTAGTAGGACAGTCTTTACAGCCACTGCTATATTCATGTAGAGTTTGTATTAATGCTGATTGTGTATTCACACTAAGCAAAAGACACATTTGCATTAAATTAGTCAGAATCTCAAACTTTTTTCAAGGTGACCAGTCACAGAAAGTTTTTTTTGTTTGTTTTTTATTTTTAAACAATTGTTGACTTTAACATTTAACTGTTATATTTAGATTTAATCACTTTCTTGTTGTCCAGCTGTTGAAATTCAGATGAGTCACCTTGGATAATATGCTTACAACAATAAGCTTAACGAGCAGAGCTGAGTTGGTTCTGCCCAGAATCTGCCTCTCAGGCTACAGCCTAACTCTTTGATAGGTGCAGGTTGTACCTGCAGCCTGAGAGGATGTTTTTTTTGGGCAGAAAAAACAAAAACAAAAATAAAGAAAAAACTAATTACATCTAACATTTTTACACTATATTCTCTGAATATTAAATGACAGTAAAGGACAGTTTTTGGTGAAGTTGCAAATACAGTACAGTGTTTATCTGTCACAAAGTATGAGGTCCTCAGTAAAAAGAACTGAATGTTAATGTAATTCAGCAATCAGATATTGTTTTTTTCTTTGTCTCATGTGATCATTGTGATCAGTCTGATCATGCTAATCAGAGAACTGGGGTTACGCAAGTAACTAAAGACTATTAAAGTATTACTCCCCTGTTAATTCAGCAAGATAATGGAAAATCTGAATGGTGAAAAGTTATGTAAAAAAAAAACAAAAAACACGAAGGTCAGGCACATTTACATACATTCACATTTATTCTAAATATTTAAAGAAATAATAATGAATAAGTGAGAGAGAATGATAAAGAGAAGACAGAAATGACTTCAGACGTTGAGTGACTATATCTGTGGTATAAAAAGCAGGACTGATTCAAATAGATGTCTCTAAGCTACCAGGTGTTTTCAGTTTGCAGTAAGTTGGAGTGAGGTGAAGGAGCATGTCCCAGAGAGCCACAAATGAGAGGCTGGCACTAATTTCCCAGTGTGATCCACTACACCTCTTTCTCGTGTTCACCTTTTCTCTAATCTTCCTGTTTCTAATAGGCAGCGTTTACTTCTCCAGACAGTTTTTGGTTTGTATGTTTCACACAAACACTTTTCTCAAAGTGTAATTTAACTAATTGCATGATGTGTTTTCTCATTGGTTGGTTTGGTGTGTTTAATAGTTTTCTGCAGTGTCGCCGCTTTCTCTTCAATTAAAGCACTTTGATGATGAACCAATGAAGTTGACTCGGTTTGACTTGAATTAGTTATAAAGCTTGTCTGCAGCCTGTTGGGAAAACACAGTGATTGAATCTGTGGCAGGTTACTTTTATTTAGATTATTTACAAAGAAAAGTAAATTTTTTCACAGCAGATTTTAACTGCTTGAGCATTATGCAGTCTGTCTGTTTCCCCAATCAGTTCATCTCCTTCTCCATCTTTTTTGTTTTTGTACATGTATGAAGTGAAGTCACTCAGATTTGGCCATGAGCAATATTTTTTCCGCTCGTCTGTTCTGTCCATGCACATTTATTTGTGCATTTTCCACTATCTTTAAAATATATATGCAACTGCACTGCCTCTAAATTTCAGTCTAAACACACTTTTAAATTAGTTTGAGGTGGAAAGAGCATCTTACATCACAAAGAATGACTCAGGACTTTTATATATCGTGACCCTGCATTCCCATCTCCCAGGACGTTTCAGGAACTTATCAGCTCATAAAATTTGCCACAAAGAGAATGTTGAAAATATGAACTCAGTGAATGGTAGGAAATTCTTTTAATAAGGATCAGTGCTCAGCATCCATTGGTTTACCTTCTTAGTGAAATAAAATGTGGAAAAACTGCTATGTCAGACAACTCTAAAGTAATAAAAACACAAAAAATGAAGATTTACTTTGACCAAGAAATGTCTCCTCCTTTACAGCCAATACAAACCATGCAAAATCAAAGTCGGTCGATGAGCAGGGAACAAATCCTGCGCCATCTTTGATTATACATGGAGCTGGATATGGTGCCACTGCTCGTGCCAGTGGCCGCTCATGGTACTGCAACAAAAAAAAAACAAAACACCTTTTTCCCCACAGACCCCCAAGAAACACATGTCTGTTGATAAGACACCACCAACAGCAAAAAAGGTCAGTTATCATTCTTTGTATTGAAGATTTTATATTTGTTTCATATTTATTTTTGTTTTGTTTCTATTTACCTTCCAAAGAGTTCATATTTCTAACATTCATTTTATGAGCAGCTCAGTGAGTGGCATAACCACAATGTAGCATCTAACACACAAGACCATGATACAAGTATTATGACCATTATGATTAACAAGTTAATGAGTGGTTAGAGTAGAAAACTAAGAACTGTGCTGTCTGCAGTTTACTGCACACAGTTTACTGCAGACAGCACAGTTAGTCATCAGTCAGAGAGCAGTGAACACATTTACACCTAAATGACAGGTTTTATAAACACAAGGCAAACTTGTGGGTGAGCGTCTGATGTACCTGTGATTAAAAAGAGGGTGTGAATTACACATGCGCCTGTAAATCCTGTGTTAGCTACAAAACACTATCAACACCCCAGTCTAACTCTGTTTAAACACATTTAATACATTTTTATAGCAGGGCATTCTAACTGACATTTAGTCATGTTTGTGCTACTGAAGAAATACATCACAAAATACACATATGCTTTGTCTTTCAAAGAGTCGATAAAGACATAACGTGTTTTTATGATAGGACTGAATGTGGCACTGTGACAATTAACTTCTGACATGGCATACAAAGCATGTTTGGTTACTTCCTTCTCTTTTAAAACAAAATGAGAAAGAAGCAGAGAGAATGAGATAAGTCATACAAAACAGCAGGGTTTTGATTTTATACACACACTACTCCATCATAGCTGAGGGACAGTTACAATTTGTGTTTGGGTTTATGGGTGACTGTGACTTTGTGTGTGTGTGTGTGTGTGTGTGTGTGTGTGTGTGTGTGTTTCCCTGCTGAATTTAGTTAAAGGTGTGAAGATTCTCCATCTGTTGGCACAGAAACAAAATCCTGTTGCCACCTGAGTCCAGGTTTTACATAAGTACCCTCCACTTTCACTCACTTCACCAGAACACACACACACACACACACACACACACACACACACACACAGAGTCACAGATACTGTTCCTGCTATGCTCTGTGCAAACAGCCTGATTGCATCCATGACAGTATTTTTGTAGACAAATTTACTTCTTAGAGGAGATGGCCAAAATACCTGTAAAACTCTAACATTCCCATCAGCCTCAGCTGCATGTTTAGTGCCAACGTTAGCATGATAACACAATATGCTAAGAGGATGAACATAGTACATCACACTCACATGTTAGCGTTTTTGTTTTTAGCTAGTTAGCATGCTGACAATAGCATAACCTGGACACTGAGTATACTCTAAACAATAGACTGATCTTGATTAGACTGATTAGACTAGAATAGACTGATTCTGTTTTGTCACAGAAAGTCATTAGATTTTGCAGAGGTGGATTACAGACAGAGGGAATTCACTGGAAATCAAAATAAACTTATAAAATGGCTTTTAACTTTTACTGCCATTATGTAATTGCAACATAACAGTCACACATAAAAATGAATGAAAAAGACTAACTCTTTCTGTGGGAGGCAAAATTGACATTTGAGGGTGCTGTGCGTGCGTGTTTGTACGTGAATGTGCGTGTATATGTGCTATGAGGGTTAATATGATACCGTGCATGCAGCAGTGCCTGGCAGTCTGAAAGAAGCATAGTGAGGAACCTTTTTTGTAAAATATGTTAAATTTTGTGTCTGTACACATTCTTTCTTCACTCTTTTGGGTTGGAAAAGGCACAAAGGGACTCATTAGAAAACATTTACTTTCCTTTCCTAGAAGCAGAATTAAACCCAGCCAAAAAATCCACAGACCAGCTAAAGGAAAACAGCACCCACATAATGAAGCTACAAGAAACTTTCCTCTAAAATTCTGCTGCATATTGAGAAATCTTATGAAAAAGGTCATTTCTGTTACCTAGCAACATTACTTTTGCTAATGTGAAGTGTCACAGGAAGTTTTCAGTTTTCGTTTCATGTGATGCATCAGCATGTGTACGGACTAACATTAGAGTCAAGGAGACTGAAAATGTGTGAGGATGCCCCTGAAATGATCTCGTCTTTCTGTCAAACTTAGCAGCTCAATTAAAACGGATCCATTTCACTTTCCTTTAGGGCCCTTCAGCCTAATTTTCAATTACAGAAATAGAGTGACATATTGGGAAACATGCTTATTGTCAATGCATGGCAACTCTTTATGACAGCAACTGTTTTTGAATATCTTTTAGTGAGTGATGCCAGTGTTGGTGTCTCTCTCTATTAGTTCTCACTGTCCTTGGGTCTCTTTTGCATCAGGTCTTTCAAAACAGTGGAAAATTTTATCTATTTATTTAATAATATTTATTTAAATTAAGGCATATCCAGTTCCTGGAGAATTTTCAGGGACTCATGTAGACCTCTGCTTTGAGGTACAAAGTCAAATGTCTCCTCATTGGTTTGGTTTCTATTAAAACTACTGAAGAGAGTTGTAAGTCTAGTCATCATCTTGAAAGATTTGCTTCCTGCAGTGAAACATGATGGGATGATGGACAGGAGCTGAGCATCAACGACACCTGTAACTATCAAAGTGATGATCTTTAGGAAGTGCAGTGCAAATATACCACGTGAATTCTAAGGATTAAAAAAAAACTAATAAAGGAGAATTATAGAGATCATGTCAGTCAAGGAAAGCAACCTGCACTGCAATGCTTTCTTCCTTTGATGTTCTTCAATCTACCTGTTCCTGTCAAAATTCAAAACCTTTAAGGAATATTTACTACAAAACCCCGAGAACATTAAAAACACTAAATATATAACATACATTTTTAACTGGATTGTTAAAGACAAGTCATAAGAGCAAGGTCTGGACAATCATCAAGGCTGAGAGTCGATCTCCAGCATAATCCACACTGCTCATTCACACACCACACAACAAGACAGACAAGGGCAAAATCGTGTCAAATGAAGCTGACAGGAGTATTTTAACACAAACAACTTAGGCTCACAGATAAAGAAAAACAAACCAGTCTTCCATTCCATAAAACGCTAGGATGAAGTTTAAAGCTCAGTAATAACAGCTATGCTCAACAAATCACAACAAATGTTGACACACTAAATTGATCTTTTTTTTTTTTTTATAAAGAAAAATGTCAAAATCTGTGGAGTTATGAAAGACACACCAGATTTCATTCATATAAGACAGTAAACACGCCAGATGACAACTCCTACACTTTCCTCGTTGACATGCCAAATTAAATGGCATTATTTCATTATGCCATTTAATTTGAAGATATCTGAATCAGATATGGGTTATGTGATAGACTGGTTAACTGTCCAGAGTGTACCCTGCCTCTCACCCAGTGCATGCTGGGATAGGCTCCAGCCCACCGCCAACCTGAACAGCATAATGATTACAGAGACCGGCTGGATAGACAGACTCGGATTTGACCAGTTTGTTATATTTTTCTCAGTCTTTCCATTATTTTTTCTCCATGTCTGTTGTAGGCACTTGTGACTGCAGGTGGATAAAATGTTGATTTTTCCCTCTTTTTTTTTTTTTGTCTGTTTTAGACTATGGCAAATAAAATCTACTTGTATTTTTTATTTCTAATATTCTATATAGGGTGGCAACTGAAGGAATTGTTTTAAAAGTACAAAGGTGAAAAACTAGGGCAACTTTCCAATCACCGTCTCAGGAAGGAAATACTCGCAGGTAGGAGGGGAGGAGGATGGGAGATTGACCGAATGTGACTGTACCTTGCTGCTTTTGCTGATTTGATTTTGGGCTGTGATACTGGCCTGGCAGTTCAGGTCAACCAGCAGAACAGGCCATAGGAAGTTCCCCCAGAACCTCTGATGGCCATCTGGCACCTGCCTGTACACAATTTACAGTATAGCCATGTTCAAAATCCCTTCCTCACGTTCCCTGATTCTCTATGAATGTAATTTCTAAAAGGCAGGGTGACACCATGTCTGACATCCAAATGGATCCAAGTGGACTGACTGTCTGCAATGATCGCATGGTGCATCATTTTCATCAGAGGAGAATGTGCTTTTAGTCGTGCTGGTATCATTGCTCTAGGTGCAGTGTTGGCCTGTCAGTCAGTCCACCATTTTGGTCCAGACCGAAATGGCTGTGGACTCTCAGTCTTGTTAATGCAAGATCACACATTTCATAGCCATGACGACACACCTCATACAGATGTTACTCCCTCATTCCACTGTTACATTTTTTAAATGTAATAGAAGAGAGGCTTTTAAACATCCAAATATACTTAATAATATTTTAGATTAATTAATTTAGATTAAATCTTTTCACTATCATTTCACAATTACAATCATCACAGAAATGACTTGTAGGTATTGCTCAAGACTTTTTAAAGTGGAGCCCCAGTTTAAAAAGTCCTTTATCATGAAAAATATGTGAAGGTTTAGTCAACTGTTTCATTACATAAGTAATTTTTACTAAACTCTGATGTATTATTCTAGCCTGCTCTTCCTGGTTTGTGCCATAAAGGAAGCCCATATTTTCATGTCAAACCGGCTATGGTGGGACCACATATAGAACATTTGCTTGAATGAAAACTAGAAAAGTAACTAGAAAAGTAAATTTACTCAAGCGGTAAAAATTTGTATTGTGCTGAGTTGATGTGTCATAGTTGTGATCATTTAAAAGATTATTTAGGTTTAAGTGTCAGGAGTCAGACAGGTGTTCCTTTTGTCCCTCCACGTTAACAAAACGTTTCTTTGGCCCCGTCGCACATGTGGTCACACTTTGTGTCTTACAACACTTATCTAAACGTGTTTGTCGTATTGCACAATCACAAAAAGCCAAGAGTCAGCTTGAGAACAACAGAGAGAGGTCTGGTTTACCCTGAAGTCAGTGAGAGGGCGTTGTTTGATGTAGAAACCTTAGTGTAAGATCTGCATCAGAGAGGGCAGAGACTAGTAGACTGCAGGATAGAGGGTACCTCCGGGCTACAGGCCCTAAAATAAGGTCCTCATGGTGGACTAGGAGAACAGGCTGCAGGCATGAATTAAGAGGGTAGCTGAGGTCAATTTTGGCCTGAGTCCCAAGGAAGTCAATGTAGTTAAAAAAAAAAAAACTGTAATACTGTAATTAAAAATAAATATATACATTTAAATAAATTACACATGTAAATAAATACATAAAGTACATATACACATCACTTGAAATTCACTGACCTTCATACAAGTTAGCCTGCTAAACTCAACTTACCATGCAGCTCACTCATACCGATATTCTTTACATTAATATGTTATGATGTCTCATTTACAAATAAATATGCTTTAAATATGTATATGTAAATATTTTAAATATGCTCAGTTTTCACAACTGTTTATTTTTTTAGGTGCCCATGTTTGCATATAAACTTGCAGTTTCAGTTGCAAGTACCACGCAGATGGAAGAAAAGGATTGGCTCACCTCCTTCCTTGAGATTAGCATCACCCTTTTCATTCGAGGGTGAGGACTGTCTTGTGTGTGGGGAAATGTTCAGCTCATCTTTGCCTGGGGGAACGTGGTTCACTGTCTCTTTCGTCTGCACTGGTCCCATGAGGCATGTACCGAAGGCACAGAAGACTACATCTGTAACAACTGTGACAATGAATATAAAAAGAGAATTTATGTTAGAAATACAGCAAATGAAATGTGTTATTTTCACAGTTACGCTGTTAAATTTTCTTTAACAGTTACACTACAGCTAATCGTGTCAACTTTAATGTTCTACTGTTCAGTCAGTTGTTGCTGACAACTGTTACATTTGTCAATGTAGGACTTTTTTTGACACATATTGTCTGATGGCTGATGTTTTCCACATTAAAACATACAGACGAACCACAGGGAAGAGGACCCAAAAGCAGACTGATTTTTTTTTTATTAAACTCAAAAATCACTGGATTAGGTCCAGGGCCAGGAAACAGAATTTAAACAACTAAAAATCATCCAAAATGGAGACACTGAAACAAAAAACTCTGGTCCAAAACTCAAAAGTCCTTACTTTTGGGAGAACAAAACAGCAGAGGAAGTCCAAAGGGGGAAACAAAAGGCAAATCCAGGAGAGTGCACAGGCAGGGAAACAGGAAAGACAACTAACAAGAGAATCCAGGACCTGAACCGCCACAGGTCAAACACAGACAGAGATACAAACTCAGGTACAGGCACAGACAAACTGACACAGGGAGCAACAAAGGGCAGCAGGTGACACCAATCAGGGCGGGGCAGACAATCAAAAAGGAGGGAAAACAGACAAACAGGAAGTACTAGGGCTTCAAAATAAAACAGGAACTGTAAAACCAAAACAAGACTAGAGCAATTTCAAACTAAAAACAAGGAACTACTGTATCATACTTAGAAACCAAAACAAGTACATATATTAAAACTCAAAATAGGAAGCTAGTAAACTAAGTTTGAGAAACCAAGCAGAAGATTTCAACAGAACAAAATGAGTCTAACAGAAATCCAAAAGGAATAAACCACTCACCCGGAGATGGAAAGAAAAGTTCATCTCTGTAACGTTAGCTTTAAAGATTATGTTTATCTGAAGTTTTATTTTTGTCCCGGTTCTGCCCCCGACACATAACCCGCATAAAATCACAACGTACCATTTTACATTTACATGACTTAGTTAAATGAGATATAAAATGCTGAGCACTGGTGGTAGTTTCATATTTACAGACAGAGTATTACTGAACTTTGCAGCTCAAGAAAATAAGCATAATCCTTTAAATTAATAATGCTAACATCCCAAGATTACTGAACGATTAGATATGAAGATGCCTTAAATACAGAGAGAAAGGCAGAAACAAAGCTAGAGATTGTACTAAAGATGAAGTGAGAATGAGAGAGCAGATGAACCAGAAAGCGTAAGGGGTGAGATAAAGAGGGAGCCCTTGCTCTGAGGCGTTCACCTCTGCTCCAAGAAACCTCATTTTCCTCCTCTGATGTCCGCCTCCATCCATCATTTCCCTCCTCCTCCTTTCCTCGTCTGTTCCTCTGCTCCTGGTGTCTGTTCTCATTCTGATTAATGAGCAGAGCCCTGGTTGAACCTATTAACAATGTGTAATACCGCTCAGTCTGCAAATAGCTTGCACTGTCCAGACCTACTTTACACTTCTCAAGGTAGTGGTGGCCTATTAGGCTGCTCTCTGACTGTGCCATGTTGTCTCTTGCTGGGTAGCTGTTTCTGTAACTCCCTCTCTCTTTCTCTTTCTCTTTTCCCTGTGTCTATTTCTGCCCTTCTGCCTCCCATCATGTCTTTCAGCACCTCCTCCTCCCCAGTTGTCTTCCTCATCTCTTTTTGTGTCAGTTGTTTCTCTCTCTGTGTCTCTCTCTCTTCTCCAGCTATCCTTGGCCCTATTAGGATGGTCAAGTTGGGAGATTAATCGACCTGAAAACTGCATCAATCAAAAACAGCTCCATCGTACTTATGGCCCTCACAACCTAGTTTCTGAAGTCAAGACTCCTTCAATGAGTGGTGCGTGTGCTTCACACACACATTCAATTCGTTGCACTTTATATTTCATCACTTCTTTCAAACTTAATATATTCACCCTACAGTAACTTTTTACATTACCGTTTGCTGAACAGCGGCCACTGTGGCCACATTTAGCAATTACATTCAATTTCCCAAGATCCTTCTGAGACAATTGCCGTAGACTCACAGGATTGTATATGGCTGTCTGCATCCAGCATCCTACAACAATAAGCATACATATCTCTTAGCTCTGTGTTTCGTCTCTACCAACTCCTGAGGGAAATATCTGGCAAAAATGAGAGCAGTGAGACTGAAACAAAACAGTAAATCTGCAGGTCGAACAGCTAAGCAATCAGCTGAAACTCAATATAAAGCTCTGTAAAGCAGAGGGTAGCTGCAGATTCAGGTGGTAATTCTCTGTAGGTTCATCACTATGAGTGATCCCCTTTTCACATCATCACCTGATACTGTACATTGTTAGTGTAAAAATATTGATCATAGCCACAAGAAAGCAGCATCACCCACAGTTTGAGAAACAGCCACAGAGAGCTGATCAGCAGCACATCTGTCACCATATTCTCATGTTACTGATTATGGGAGACAAGGTGAATTCATGAAGTGGTAAATGTAGCGGAGTGGAGGCTTAAAGTAAGGGTTGTTGTGACAACGCCACCTGGGGAATTTCACCCCAGGAAATTACTAAACTAAGTGTAAGGTTGATCAGATGACACAGGTTCTTAAATACCACGGAGCGAGAGACAGTTTTCACGTTTTTAAAGGAAACTTTATTTAACAAAAATAATTAATCAACAAAATTGAAACGTTAAAGAGAAAACATGTCAAGCACTAAAGGATTAACTAGCATAAAACTAGCACTTGGGCGAAGGAGTGCAAACAGGGCGAGGGCTTACCACAGCGGCAGAAAACCAAAAGGGAAGGGTCCATAAAACGAACCACCCGTGATCCTGCACACCAACAAGAAAAGGGATCGTGAAGAAACACCACCACCAGGTATGGACTGCCGCCTCAGGCCCTCAGCACCTGTTTGACAAAGAGAGAAAAGAGTAGAGAGTAAGACTCACAATAACGAGCAGCGTCTACCCGAACCAGCACAGCCCAGAACAGCACGGCACAGTACAGTACAAAAGAACAGCAGCATGCTAAAGAACAGCACAAAAGAACAGTACAGTACAAAGAACAGCAGAGCTTCCAGGGAGTGGTAGCCAGTGGCAAGCCAAGCAATAGGCGGGACTCACTCTCGCCAAGCCACACGGCGGAGCTACTCAAAGGATTAGAGGGTGTGAACCTCGAAGGCCACGGCTCGACCACGCAAATGGACACGCAAATGCACCTGGAAGGCGTCCAGCAGCACAATCTCCCACAGCACCAGCAGCCAGTCGCACTGTATAAGTGGAGACAGGTGCCTCGACGGCTGCCACAACCAGCAACTATTGCGTCCTGTTAAAGGAAGCCACGGCAAGACTGTGTTATTTCCTCTTTGTGAAAGCTACATAATCTCACTTGTTCTAATGAACTGTTAAAAACTGTCAAGCATCACTTTCAGTGCAAATTGAGTTACCTTAAAGTACAGCCACATCTTTCCCTCATACTGCTGTAATGACTATCATTTTGTTTAGCTTTAGGAGAGAAGCAGAATGACCTCACTGAACTGGCATGATCTCTTTCACAGAATATAATACTAAATAAGGACATTTTTGCAGTGTTCTGGGGGTACGTATAACACATACACAGAGGGAACATGAGTCTAAAATACACATGTAATGTTCTTCGATACTGTGTGTGTTTATTATTCTCACAAAGCAGTCCCCAACATGTTTTGGAGGCCAAGCGTTCTTGTGCAAGACCACGTGTGGCTGCTCTCCTGCTAACATAATGCCATGTAACAACATGATGTTGAAAGTCGAACAGGCTTTCTATGAAGGCCAGAACAAATGTGATGCAGTCAAGTGCTTTACTCACAGCCAAGAGGAGCTGTGAGAATGTCGGACTCGATGCTGTTTAATGTTTCATTCACCATCAGCCGACACGTTTACCCTCTGGACGTGTATGGAACGACTGCACAAACTCCATGGATGGCAAAAAAAAGGGCAGCAGAGATGAAGATGCAGAAAAAAAGAGGAGGGAAAGACAGACGAGTGAGATTTGGCAGAAGAAAAAAACAGCTTTTTGAGGGAGAGAAGAAGGACGCTAATGAAAAAGTGGAAAAAAGGCGATACAAAGAAAAGATACAAGCGAGAGAAAGACAGTGGAAAACAATGTTTATAAAAGAGGAAATCTAGTGAAAGGAAGAGATAGAGATTCAGACAGACAGATAAAAACGACAGAGAAAAAATGAACAGTGGGATGCCGCTGTTATGCTGGTAATCTCACAATGGAGATGGTTTTATTTGTGAAAATGGAGCTTTAGAAAATGTGACAATTTGACAGTAGCCCGGGGTAAGTAGGTCTGGGATGGCCACACTTTTTAAAAACTGCCTCCTCTTTTCCTCTCAGAATTAAAATGGAGAAACCTGGTAAGCCTGCAGGACAAAGTGAAATTCTGACACAGAGGATGTCCATATCTGGGGTAAAGGCAAACACGAAGAGCTGAAATTGACGAAAATTGGCTTCAAAAATTGTCAAGTACAGTTCTTGTGCTATTTTTGCCCATTTGTTTCAGTCTGACTTGAAAGAAGAAATACTGAGTGCAGAAAATATAGTGGAGTTTTGAATGAAAATGGGTTGCAGGCCCCTTTATACCAAGTTGTTGTACATCTACAGAGTACAGTATAATCCTGTAATTGGACCTAACTCTGGTGTATATTCAAACTTAACGCACAGTGCTGCAATCTGTGACTTGCTTTTTCAGTGGATAATGCATCGGTTTCTCTGACACTAAATTTAGGAATCATATTTTTAAAATATGATTCCTAAATCTTTATATCCATGGTTACAGAGTGATTGGGAGCCGTGGTTATCTAATGAAGCATGTCTTTGCATGGTGCAAATTTTCCAAAATGGAGAAAATTCTAAAAATGGGGCTCAGGTGAAACCCACAGCTGGCAGTAACATGCCAAGACACAGTATACAGCAATGTGCCAGCAAAGGCAGGGAAGAAGAAGACTGCTAGAAGGTAAATGTTAATGTAAACAATGCTGCATTTCAAATGCTTTAAAAACTGGCTGTACAAATATTTTATGAGGATGGAAATGCATTCAGCACATTTCTTAGTGCTCAAGGATACAGACAGTGTGTGTTGGTGAGTAACAGTGACTGCTAATATAATTTTTGTTTGTTTGTTTTTTTGTTTACAAAAAATTACCGAAGGGCACCTTTAACCTTTATGTAGCCAGGGAGGCCCGTCGAGAGCTCTTTTGTCTGGCTAAGACAGCATAAATAACACAGTTACAGACAAACAATATAAGACACAGAACACAATTGATAAGTGTTGGAATCTAAATTTTCTGCTCACTGCAAGAACGAGGGAATGATTTCATACAGAGGTGCTGACTCGACACTTTTTTGGATTTAGCCATAGCATGATACCAAAACTGAAAACTCATTAATCTTTGATGAGACTCAAAGTTCATTCTGATCTCTGAAACTGCAACTGGCAAACCAGTCTCGTGACAAGGTCCATTTAGTAGCTGTCCTGTGGCTTTTGATGATTTTCCATGGTCTTAATCAGGAGATGGTGTTTGCCCAGTTGCCCAATTAAAAATATTGAATTGAATACATATTTGACAATACTGTACTAAGATTTACAATGAACTATCAACAGAATTCATATACCCTTGACAGTCTTCATCATCTATTCAAATACATTTGCAGTGTGATGAAAACATGAAAACCAAACATTTTTAAGATATGTAGTGACTATCATCAGCCTGTAAATGAAGGGAGTTTAAACAGCTCAGGTTTCACAGTATTAACAGCAAACTCTGTGTTTTGTATGAGGATTTGAACATGTCTCCGATTTCCCTCCGTACAGTGGGCATCACTCTTTTATCCAGCTCGGAGTTGTTGGATGAGATCATTCATTCACACAAACAGATCCCACTAACTGTGCTGAACTTTCAAGAGAGCTGATTGGATTATTCTAGTCTGAGTCAAGATGCTCCATCTGGAGCAGTGCTAAACCAGTCCTATTAATGGATTACCAGCCTGTGTCTAAACTTAGTCATTGATGACGTTTCACTGTTTAACACATGGTCCATACTCTGTCTTCAGCCTTGTGGATGTAGTAAAGAGAGACATTTATGAGAGGTCATAAAAGTCATTAAGCTGAGAAAATGTGAGATAAACACTCTCATTTGAGCACACTAATGTCAGTGATAGCACAGCAGAGGGTTCAGTTAACATGCAAATACATGATATGCATCTCTCCATTTGAATTAAGTGTTGACAATTATACCCTTCTAACTGGAGAACATCTTTGACCCTTTAACCCATGTAGTTACAATTAATTAAGAAATATTTGACATAGCAGAGACCACATGTGTCTCAGTTATTAATGTCAAATGGTTTTTGCCTTTCAAGTTTTAATTGAAAATGTGGAATTGCCCGACTTTCTAATTGTGTCTCTTGCACTCCCATTACAAATGTGTGTGTGTGTGTGCTTGTGTGTGTGTGTGTGTGTGCTTGTGTGTGTGTGTGTGTGTGTGTGTGTGTGTGTGTGTGTGTGTGTGTATGTGTGTGTGTGTGTGTGTGTG
>JBBMJY010000002.1:3274438-3307371 GCA_037833715.1 Toxotes lorentzi | reverse complement strand
TTGGGGTTCGGAACCCCAACACACCCCCCCCCCCCCCCCCCCCCCCCCCCCCACACTCTTTAATTGATATCAGAACATTATCTCCCTACTGAAAATGGTTCATAGCTGCAGATGGCAAGTTTCCTTCAGGGGGAAAATTGGGAAGCGATTGTAAAGTGGAGGTTACACAGAAGTCAGGTGTCAAAGAGAAGATGGAGAAGAGAAGCGGGAGTGCTCTGTGGGGAATGTGATGCATTCAATTACACAGTTTAACACAGAAAATGAGAGAGCAGCAGACGAATGAGAATGTGAGAGTTGGAGATAATTCGGACTATTTCCAAGCGTGGTTCCCATTTTCCCATCCTTGTCCATCATGTCTAACGAGCCAATGAACACCGCAGAAATCAGGCTCAAAAGCTCCTGCAGCATGTCTTTAGTAATATGATGACAGTGTGCGAGCTCTGGAAGAGCACATATCTTTAATATATAGAAAACTGTCTAAAGATTAGCTTCCTGCCTCACTTTGGCTCAAAGCTTCTTCCAGAATATATGCTTTACAATGGCCTCTCTGTCAGCTTATACTGTGGTGTGGTGTACACTGATACCATTTGGAATGAATGCAATAATGCATGTACTAACAGTCGTAATGAACATTAAAGGGACTGTAAATGTAAAGACTTCTGAGCAAACACTAGCCCAAATTGTTGTTATGTTATCGCTGAAAATGAATCAGTGACAGGCTTTTAGTGCTTTTGGGGCTGAGTTTTCTAATCCAAGACTGATAAACCTCCTCCAGAGCCACAGAAGACACTCCACAAATCTTTTCACAGGCTGAATAGTTCTTTCTGTTTATATCTTGTCCATTAATCAACACTAATCATGGAAAAGGACCCATGGGAAACTCTGCACTTCTTCATTTAGCGTACTCATACATTCTGGAAAAACTGCATTTCTTGTTTTGTTGATTGAGTTGCTTGATTAGCCAACAAAATTAATGGACATTAAATGACCAAAAAAAAAAAAAACTGATATTTTCTGTAGATGTATTTAAATATTCACAGAAGCAGCCCAAATCACTCGTGCAGCATAATCCACTTCCACCACTGACTATCTGTATGTTCAATATGCTTACAGTGTTTCAAACACAGCTACACTTATTTATTCACTGAAAGACTGAAGTCCAAGCGTCACAAGTCTGTGTCAAAGTTTAAGCATATCTTGATTTTGTCGTCAAATGTCATTTAACAAGCAACCAGAAAATAAAAAAAAGACAGAAACAAAGTTAAACCGCTGTCTCATCAGCAGAGAGAACCATGCATAAAACACGGTGAGCCAGTATCAGGAAAAAAAAGTCAGAATTGAGTTTTAGTTTTACTGAATTATTTTCTTTCATAATTTGTCTCTAACTCAAACTGTCTTTTGTCAAACAGTGTGACCTGAAGAGCACAATCATTTCTCTAAACATGCAAATTGTCAGACAAGTCACGATCTAGTTGTATGTTACAGTTGGCAGTGTGAGTGTTAAAAACACTGTTTATTGACAACATATCACTACATCCAACAACAGGTTCTGGCTCACGTGACGTTTCCATGTTTACTTGATTTTCAGGCACTGTGCTTTCAGGACTATGCTGCACGAGTGATTTGGGCTGTGCTTTCAGAATAAAAAAAAAAAAAAAGACTCGGATGTGGACGTGAACATTATTTAGAAGATGGACACTGGTAATTAGGCATGTGGCATGAAACGAGCGTGGCATGACGCTATTTAACCTTTATTTAACCTGGTTAACAGGAGGTCAAACTGAAGATTTGAAAGGCAGGACATAGTACAGTGAGGATAGTGGAACACCAGGTTAGAGCAGCAGGACAGCTTGACAAGCAGACAAAAGATGTCTGGACACGCTGACTGAAATAGTCTGGAGCACTAGGAAGCAGCTGGGAGGGGTAATCAAGGACATGCAGAGCTGCTGGATGACACAGTCCAGAGTCAGGAACTGTCATGTGACATAGCAGAGTCAAGACAAACTACCAGGCAGTGTGTAACAGCTTATCTTACATCAGGAGTTTTCCAGGGGGCAGAACTCTTTAATTGTTTAGTTGAATTATTTTTATTTTTTTTATGCAACTAAAAATGTATTCCATCAGAATAACTTCAAAGAACCTATACTAACATTAAATTTCTCTACATAATTTCTTTAAGAGTAATTTATGTAGCAGTTTCAAAGGGGTACTATTATTGTACTTCCATTTTTTTGCCTTGAGCCAGACTGATTTTTAATCCCAAATATACACAAAATACACTGGGTTCTACTCTTCCCACAATACAGATTGATCTTGTCCTTGTTACACACTTTCAGACTGGTGATATCCCAAAGCCAAAGCTGAGAAACCACTATAACATCATCAAAGCTAAACTATTACAGATCCACAGAGATCATTATTCGACTGTTTTCACAGGGTGATGACAAGTAAAATAATCTGCATGTGTAAATTTTAATTTGCCTTAAAAGTTTAATTTAAGAAAATATTAACAGCATTTTAAGGACATTTTTAAAAAGCTTCACACAACCAGGGGACTGGGCTCTGTGTGTGTGTGTGTTGGTCAGTGACAGTCTGTGAAAATACATTTACAGGTCCATGTTCACGGTTCATGAATCTCAAATTGGACATTGATTATATGTATATTTACTATTTATACTCTGTGCCCACTTGAATAATGCTCACCCTTCAAGTGCCTAGAAACCACTTTCATCCTTGTTCCAAACAAATGACTGTTGCTGGCAATGGAAACACTTAGCGGCACTCAGGCTCACTGCAACTCAGGAGGATGTAAATGGCTGCCTGCTGAATGGAAGCTAGTAGATGGCTCTTCATGGAAGTGCAGCTGAGAGCATGTACACATTGCCATATGCACAGTATACATACTGTGCACACTGCCTTTCCAGCACCTGCCACACACCTTCTGGCTTTCGCTCTTTCATATATGCACACACACACTAGTGTATTTTTCTCTCTCTAACACACACACATATGATGTCTCTCTCACTTCCACACCATATATACATGTACACACACTCTCACAGGCAGGCAGGACACTGGTGTTTTTAGTTAATTGAAGCGCTGACTGAGTGTGTATTTCAGTGCATTGCATCATTTGTCCTCCTGTCAGTTTGTACAAGGGGTCTGATCCCAAGCCCTGCATATTCATGACCGTCAAGCCATAAAATAATGTGTGTGAGAGAGAGAGTGATGATGTGTTCAAGAGACTGACACACACACACACACACACACACACACACACACAAAAGTGAACATAATGTGAAAGGACATGAGAGGAGTCAGTCAGTGACCTGAAAGAAAGAAAGAAAGAAAGAAAGAAAGAAAGAAAGAAAGAAAGAAAGAAAGAAAGAAAGAAAGAAAGGCATTTTTTTGTTATTAATCATAAACTATTCAATACTTGACATCACTTTACTGTTACTTTACACAGACATCAATCAATATAGACCTTTAGCAAACATATCATAAATTACAAGCAACATCAAATATCAACTATCAATATCAAAGCAATTAATTTTGCGTTTTATTGAATGGATGTAGAAACAAACTAAATGCTAAATGTTTTTATAAGTACATAAACAAGTCATTTCTGGTAAATGATCAGTTTATTTACTATAGCAGACTTTCTGCCTGCTTAGCCTCATTTATTGCATCATGCCCCTAATGAGGTTGATGATAAATCTCAGGTTAATGATCCATAATGATTGTAAATGAGCATAAATTGATACATTAGCGTCCTCCTTCAGCAACCCCTTAAACTCTGAGGTAAGACATCCCCTGTTGACATATAAAAGCAAACTTATATGAGGCCGGATCTACAGATTTGCTAAATGGTGAATTCCTACAGATGTATCAAATATATGTTCATCACAAAGTTGGTGTTTGGTTGTAAAAGTAGGTTTTATATTCAACTGTAATTCCATATGACAGTGTGGGAGCAGGCCACAAGCATAGTCTCTCCTCCTCTCTCTCTCTCTCTCTCTCTCTCTCTGTCTCATGCACACACTCGCATACACATTTCATTTATGCATTAAACTTGCTTTGCATACAATTAGCATAGAACCCTACTGGGTATTTTCTGTGTGACTGAGACCCAGATGAATCCAGGGTCTGCTGGCCTCCTCACAGAGGGCTTCATTATATATGAGCACTGATCTCACGCCCGTCCCTCGTGTGATGATCACTTTTCTGTTAAGGAGTAAAGAGTTTTGGGTGATTAGCCAACCGTAAGGTGTCTGCCCGAGATGCTGACCTTGTGGCGCTCGGCTCACACCCGCTTCATACTTCAGTGGACTAATTGGCCTGTAAATCTTTTAGGATTCAGGCGGTGACAGTCAGTGTCCACCCGGCACAGCGGGGGCGCTGCGCTGCTGCATGGTCGTAGACAGCAATGATAATAAAATGCCAACAAGCATGACTTGCAGCTGCTCAATTTTAGGTGTGTGTGTCTCTTTGTGTGCAGTGTTTGGGTGTACCAGTCAACCCAGTAACAAAAAAAAAAATCTCATTATCATCCAGACTTGTCGGCCACATCAAAGCAGTTTCTCACTTTTGTGCAAAAAAAAAAAAAAAAAGACAAAGAAGCAGATATCGTGGAACAAATGAGAGAAAGAAAGAAAAAAGAAAATAGACAACAGAGATACAGAGACCATCAGATAAATATAAAATTTCTGTTTGTTGTAAACTTGTTTTTAATACCCTAATGCTGTGCCACAGCCCTTAATGTCTGTGCTACTCACTCATGAGCTCCCATCATCTATCACTTGTCATGGCAACAGGATTAAGAATCTCTCCATCAAAAAATTTGCAAAGCATGTTATAGCCATACTTGGCCAATCCCTGCACAGCTCTTAACCCTGTGCCTGTAATACCATGTACATACGTTCTCCCAAATTTATGATGTTATTACACTGAAGTCAGTGTGAACTGAGGACAATTAGAAGTGTATTTACGGTGGCCGTTATATCCCATTAATTTCTGCTGGCGGTTGTGTCCAGATTTAGAGTGGGAGATGATTGGAGCTATGAGGTGACGGTTGTAAATTAGTGGGAACGTTCAGATTCAGCCATTAAAATCTAGAGCTGCTCCTCATAATTAAGACTCAGCTTCAAATATTTTAAGATATTTAATGTATAGTTACAGTGATTTATCTTTACTTTGGTTTAAGTTTATCTTTAGAATGAAAGACAATTCCATTTGCCTCAGCTATACACTGTGTTTAAAGAAAAGGTTCTTTTTTTTTTAAGTCTGTCTCAAAACAATAAGCATGTGCTCAGTGAAACTTTTTAAAATTGCTGTAATTGTACCTACTTTCCATACTCGGTGTAAAAACAACCTTTCTTAACTTAACTTAACTTAACTTAACTTAACTCAAGTGTAAGAAATGAGGAACTCAGATGAGCTAATTTTAGATGAATCAAGACAAACTGGACAAGAGGCATGACTACAGTGTAAAGGTGTACATATGGATAAATAGTATTATATAATAATTTTAAGATAAACTTGAAAAAATCTTGACCCATCCTTTAATGCTAGTCAATACATGCAAGCATGCAAACACCCTAAACTAAGAAGACCACATCACCCTGTAGACATTAGCATGTTGACCTTGTTAGCATGTTAGTATCCTGATGTTAGCACTCAGCTCGAAGCCCCACTGTGCTGAGTACAGGCTCACAGAGCTACTAGCTGCAAGCTTTTCTAAACTTCTTTCAGAGTTTAGTGATTGTTTGAATCAGATGTTAAATGATTTATTCTTTCAAGTTCTTCCTTTAACAAAACAGCAGCTTTTCATAACATATCACAGTGCATTTCTCAGAACATTTCACCGTAACATCCTCACTGAACTGTTCGTCACAAAGAGTTATTCTTCTGTCTCAATGACTGAATATCATTTACCTCATATAGTAAATTTAACAGACATTCAGAAATTCAGCACTTGAAGACATTTAGTTCTTTCACTATAATCATCCTCTTTCAGAATTCCTTTTAATAACCAGAGAGAGTAGCGCTTGACAACAAAGGCCAGTGTTTCCCCTGCTGTGCTTTTCTTGGTACATTTCCCCTAAAAGGATCCCCCACTACAAAACCTTGGAAATTAAAAGAAACAAGTTCACAAGGGAGCCTATGAGGGCTGCAAATTCTTTGTTTTGTGATGCATGAGTACACTTTTTGAAAATCATTCTCAATGGGAAATCGCCTCAAGAAGGAGTTGTAAAATGTTTGTTACAGGAAGCAAAATTAAAAATGTAGTCACATACTCACACTCAGATCATGAACACATGTCAACAACATTCTTATGCAAAGGTTTACAATAAGCAGACCCCAACAGACATTTATCGAATTCAGACCTTAAAGCTGCACTAAGGATTATTTTCATTGGATCAAATAACTGTGTGAATGATCACTCAAACTGGCTCTACAGAGCTGAATTAAACATATTTCTTTGCTTTTCTTGCCCACAAAATTGACTCTGTGGTTCAGTCTCACTGCTCTCATCAACCTCATGTCGCAGCAGGCAGCTGTTTTAGTGAAAAAGCTCTAACAACCCCCTGCACACTACTTGCTTAGCACCAAGCAGCAGACACACAAACTGGTGAACATAGCGGAGCATTTAGCAGAGCCAGAGATTTCCCTCAGAAGTTGGCAGAAACTAAAACAGAGGAAAGTGAATATTGGACTTAATATCTTAGGCTGAAAATGCCTCAAAATTAATACTGAAGTTGCAAACAGAGACTTGCCAGATAGCTTCCATCATTCATCAGCTGGTGCTATTCTATGTATGTATGCAGTGTGTGACTGATGAACATCGGCTATGAAGTCTAATCCAAAACAAATCCACCATTTCCTCCTCTTTGAGTAATGTTTGCTAAAAAACCACAGTACCCAGCTGTTTCAGGAAATTACTGAGCCTTTTTTAATAATGAAACTTTACTTTTGTGACCAGTTTTTGAAGGAACCGATGGGCTTAGGCCTGAGTGCCACAGACAAGGTGGAGAAGAATGGATTGGATTTTGATCTTTTTATGAAATGTGTTAACAGTGAGGAAAGTACAAAATAACACCAGCCTTATCCTTTATCGAAAATCTGCTTATCACCATGAGTCTACTGGTTACCAGTATTTAACCTTTGTGCCTTATGTTTTACAGTGAGTCAACCTGACTGTCGGCCATTTTTCCATTCACTGTGTTGCAACAGTTCAGTCGCCATGGGAACTGGCTACATGAAAACCTTCTGTATAATTAACCCCCCCCCCCCCCATTACTCTAGCTTTAAAGAGAGAAAGACAGAGAGAGAAGAATGAGTGAGCAACAGGAAGGGGGGAGGGAGAGAGGGAGAAAAGGAGAGGATGGAGGAGAGAAAAAGACCAGAGCCTGGAGGTCCCTCTACACCTCTCACTCATTATTGCACTGGAAAAGATGGGGAAGGAAAAAAAAAAGAAAGCTGTAAGGAGAGAGCAGGGAGAGAAAGTGAGCCAAGGACAAATGGAGTAAGGGATAGAGCAGAGGAGGAGAATGAAGTAATGAAAGAAAGTGCTAATACCTGGCAGGGAGGGGGTAAAACAGAGAGAAGGGACAGACGGATGGGTGGGATCAGGAGGAGAAATGTTTCACACTGTGACAGTGAGCTTGCATGACAAAACGAGTGAATCTGAGTGTGTGAGAGACAGGAAGACAGAGAGTGAAAAAGTGCAAATATCAAAGAATGACAAATGAGAGCAGCAATACGACAAAGGAGAGGAACAAGAAATGGAAAAGGAGGAAATCCTCACTCCCATTCATGTTACATTTGGTCTGATGTCTGCAGGTTAACAAGACAGAGAGAGTCAGTTAGAAAAGGACAAATCTTTTACAGTTGAAATAGAAAAAAAGATCGACCTCTGCAAAAACAGCTACTGCAACATTTTAAGTATTTCCATCAACACTTTCAGAAGCTCTGGATGGTCTGCATGCTGCTCCAAAGACTTTTCTAACCATTCAAGGCTAAAAGGTGGAGTTGGAGCAACGTAAACAAAGTCGAAATTTGAAACCGTAATATTTTTATTTTCTCTTTTAAAAATCCGAGACAACCGTGCACTCAGCCGTCAAATCCAACTACAGCATGACAAATGAGAAGTGGAAGGGAGATGTGTGCTGAAAACACACACACACACACACACACACACACACATATATCTATATATATATATATATATATATATATATATACTTGTACACACACACAATAGTACAGTAATATAACACTGAGAGAAGCCCTTTTACTTTTGATATTTCTAGAGTAGTATTGCTACTTTTACTTGGGTACATTTTTGTACTGCTTTCACCACTGTTACCGGCTTTCAGTTGTTTCACATGTTCTTCATCAGTGCTCTGTCAGGTTACTGTTTCTGTTACTGGACTGTTTGTCAGAACACAGATTAAGACTGAATGACTAGAACCACAAAACCAACAAAAACAGGCCAAAGAAGAGAACACATTTTTTTTTTAAAGTGTTTAAAAAAAGCAAAAATGAAACCTGAATGGTTAGTCAACCTGTTCTTGTAAAAGGCTGTGAAAGAGAGAACAGACTCATGAAAACTGGAACGTGGTGAGCAAAAAGGAGAGGCTGTCAGAGTGACAGAATGAGAGAAATCACTGAAAGTTTTCCTTCTCTTTACACTATAGGAGCTCACCTAGAACGTGACATTACCACGTGGTTTGGGTGTGCAATTACTCTATTGCTGACATATCTGGCACAGAGGGTGAGGTAAGTGTCACACTGCAGCGTGAAGTAGTGTGCATACGTATCGGCTGAGTGTAATATGAATCCAAATAGAATGGAGTGCAGGCTGAGTGGCTTACAGTCAGCCCAAAGGAACGTATATGTCTGACAGTATAATATAATGGCTTGGTATTCAAACTGTTTAAGAAGCTTTTTCATTAGTATTATAGGAATATTTACGTTCACAAACAGAGGCAACCACGATGGATTGTGGATTGCTTATTTTATGATGCTGGCACTTGTTTCAATAAAGTCAAGTTACAGTAGATTAAGGCAGAGCTTGTGTCAAGCTGCACCTGACTTTAGTCTCAGTCTGTCCCTGCTCCTCTTCTATTTTCATTTCATCCTTGTTTCCCTCCCTCACAGTCCTCCTTTGTCCTGTGACTTTTGGAGCACTGAGTTCAAACTCTTTAGATCAGAGTCGAGGAAGACAAGAGCAAAGCCATGTGCATTCTGTAGTTTGTTATTTTCCTCTTTTAAACTAAAGTGATATTTTTTTCTGAGGCAAAAATGAGAAAGGTAGTTAATGTCATTAGCTCAGTTTGTCATGTCAGCAGAGCAAACAGCATGAGTAATGTGTACACTAGAACTTAACTCTTGGCCTCCAGCTCATCACCCTGTGGCTGTTGAACTTGAAACTAGTTTTTGGCCAGTCTAATTCAAAAGCATATTAGTTTTAACAAACCACAACTGAATTGTTTAATATTTAGTGATAGACTAACACAGTGTTTTGTATCACAGTGTCGCTACACTGGAGGTTAAGCCTTTAGGGGCAATGAAAAAGTAAATAATGAAATGCTTTTTTTTTTTTTAACTACCTTTAGAACTACAAAGAAAAGTGTAGGGAATTATGTGCTACCTCTAAAACGGCACCTGTGCTACAGTTTTGAATCACTGTTGAAATGATGCACTAGGATATCACTTACTGTAAATTCTCAACTAAAAGCAGCTCACATCCTGTACAAAATACCCTCTCCTGAGTTTTTCTTTATAATATTCACTGACTACAGTAGTTGTAGTCACTTCTACTTTGTCATTCTTTTGATCATACTTTCCCCTGATTTTTCACATTAAATGATTAAAAGGAAATGGAGGGATTATGTTCTCTGAGGCAACAAGAAGATCTTATTTCCTTTACAGGTAAGTAAACTCAGCACTTCCTGATTGCTGACAGTAGCTTAAAACAAAACAAAACAAAACAAAACAAAGAATGCATAGCAGAACAACTGCAATTGACCTAAAATAGCTGTTAACTGTGAAAGTATGTCTGTTATAAAGCGAAACTCAGAGCAGCAGAGTGGAGAGTATGACATGACTGTTGTGCTGATAGAATTAGTGCTTTGAAATATACAGCGATCAGGCAATATTATGATCACTGACAAGTGAAGTGAACACTGATTATCTCTTCATCATGGCACCTGTTAGTGCGTGGGAAATATTAGGCAGCAGGTGAACATTTTGTCCTCAAAGTTGATGTTGATGGAAAAATGGGCAAGTGTAAGGATTTGAGCGAGTTTGACAAGGGCCAGTCAGGGTGCCCATGCTGACCCCGTGCATCGCAGAAAGCGCGGAGCAACGGAAGATGGTGGCCTGGTCTGATGAATCACGTTTTCTTTTACATCACGTAGATGGCCAGGTGCGTGTACGTCGCTAACCTGGGAAACACATGGCACCAGGATGCACTATGGGAAGAAGGCAAGCCGGTGGAGGCAGTGTGATGCTTTGGGCAAAGTTCTGCTGGGAAACTTTCGGTCCTGCCATCCATGTGGATGTTACTTGGACACATACCACTTACCTGAGCACTGTTGCAGACCATGTACACCCTTCCATGGAAACGGTATTCCCTGATGGATGTGGCCTCTTTCAGCAGGATAATGTGCTGTGCCACAAAGAAAAAAATGGTTCAGAAATGGTTTGAGGAGCACAACGAGTTTGAGGTGTTAACTTGGCCTCCAAATTCCCAGATCTCAATCCAATCGAGCATCTGTGGGATGTGCTGGACAAACAAGATCCATGGAGGCCCCACCTCGCAACTTAGAGGACTTTAAGGATCTGCTGCTAACACCTTGGTGCCAGATACGACAGCACACCTTCAGGGGTCTAGTGGAGTCCATGCGTCAAAGGGTCAGGGCTGTTTTGGCAGCAAAAGGGGGACCAACACAGTTTTAGGCAGGTGGTCATAATGTTATGCCTGATTGGTGTACATTAAGTAAACATAAAGGAAGTTTAGATCACCAGAAAATTTTAATCAAATTGCATCAAAAAATAGTGAGAGATTAAAAATAAATAAATAAATAAATAAGCAAGAAACAAACAAACATAAAAATTAAGATTAAGGCCTGTCTCTAATGTAAGCTCATTTCAGTCAAGGCCTGGTTCTCTCTGCTGTAGAGGAAACAGCCAGATTCAAAACAGATTTTAGCAATGAAGGTTAACTTGCTAAATTGATTAGTTTTCAAGTAAATACTTGTCACATTTATTTTTATATTTTGATCAAAGTGAGTTTCATTTTAATTTGACTGCTTGCTGCCTAATTGTATGTCTAAAAAAAAAATAAAAATCTCTATATATATATACACACGGTGGTTCCACCCCCTTGAGGTCCACCAGTTGGATCATTTCTGCAACCACAAGCTCTGCCTGTAAGAAATACTTGCTTTAGTAAACACCAATCTGCCTCCTGCTGCTGCATATGTTTCTGTGTGTAAGATCTCCTCAGCGTCCCTCTCTCACTGTGGTTTGCCCTTTCCTCTCTGTCTCTATGCTTCACTTTGTATATTTAACACAGACGAATTGGCAGCTTGCTGGAGGACACACACACACAGAGGTAGATACAGCTCTCAAAAGAGAAGAAGAGGATGACTAAAGTAGATGAAAGAAGGAAGACAGAGATATGAAAGGGGGAAAGAGGAATAAGGAAGAGCGAGACGGTGAGGATGGGGGAGAAGAGGAGAAAAGGAGAAGAGAGAGAGGGACAGAGAGAGCCTCCAAAGTGGCTCTTAAACTGCTTCAAATTGGTCATTAGTGTAATCAGGGGGAAAAGCATTGCAGAAGCCTGCTCCATTAGGAGAATGGTGGCTCGCTCTGCCTCTCTCTCCTTTTCTCCCTCTTTCTGTCACTTCCTCTCTCATCATTTCTTCTCAACTCCCTCTCATGTGCTTCCTCCAAGACCCGTCCATCTTTTTTGTACTGCCTGAGCAGAAGAAAAAGAGGTCTACACTACTCCCCTCACTGTAAACCTCCCTACCTCCTCACTCTGTAATAGCTTTACTATCACTGGAGTATAGTTATGTTGCCACAGATACCTTTCAGACATTTTAGCAGTGATATGACAGCCTGAGCACAGCGTAAATCTTTTTGTTGTGATTCTGGTTCCTATCTTACACCCAAGGCAAAGTGGCGTGATAAGAGATGCAAGTCTCTGCTAGTTTCAGACCAATGCAGTTGTAATTTTTCCATCCAGTGCCCATATTCTTTAAACAGCACGTGCATGTTGTTGCATTCTGTTGGTCTGTGCATTGTTGGCACATTGCCATCTTGAAGCAGCAGAAAGTGCGTTTGAAACAAAAACATGGTCTGAAGTGAATGGAGCATTATAATATGCACCTACGTAGGCGGGTGCATACGTAGGTGCATATTACACTGCTGTTCACTCTTAGATTAACTGAATGTTATGCCCAAAACACGGCCATGATTAATTAAGAGGTTAAGCAGGCTACAACCCAACTGAACCATGTGCCTGGCACTGCAACCTTTTCTTTCCACCATTAAACTTGCAAAAGTGGATTTTGACACTCCTTAAAAATCCGTGCTACTTAAACCATGCATTTGGTGTTAGTTTAGAGCCCTCTTTCTGAGAGTTCTGAATACTGTATTGTAAAATAAATTAAATTCAAAGCAAGTTCATAAATACATGCAGTATTTGCCAAGACTTTACTGAAGCAGAACAAATCCAAAACAGTCTCAATCAAAAAGATAAGAGGTTGATTTTAGCACTAGGAAGTGACACAGCAAAGTTTATCTGAACTACTGTCCAAAATAGGCGGTGCTAGAACATGCAAATGTGGGGCCCATGTGGGGCCACGTTTGGCAGAAAATTGAGCCTGCGGTGGGCAGCCCACTATGGTTCCGTGTTGGGATGTGTGTTGTGCTAAGAATTCAGCCATGTCCGGTGCTGCCTCTCTCCACACAACAGCCCACAACACCTGTCCCTGCCACCTCTCCCATCACCACGTAGTACACTCTATGTAGTACAAACTTACAGTTTGTATTGCGTGAATTTCAACAAGGTGCTGTTACCATCTCTGTTGTGCAGTTGGAAATGAGGTTTCCACTATTAGCTAGTTAGCCAGCATTGGCGTTACCATTTGCGGTACCAGACCAATAAACATGCTGATAGCTTCCATCTGGCCACAGTGTAGTGATACTTGGTGTAAGAAAACACTTGTATGGTACAGTGTTCACTATTGCAACCATTACAGCAGCTGCAACTTCCTCAGCCTCCATTTTCACAAGTTTGGAAATAGGTTGGTGGTCCCTTCCACTGCATAGCCAAGTTTGTGATCACTGAGACTGAGTAGTGTCCAGCATTTCACACTTTTTGACCATAATGAGTGTACTGCAGACGCATAGTGCAAAGCATGTTGTCATAATTGTCAGTGTGAACATACTAATGCTAACAAAACAGCAAGTGTAAGTACAGAAGAATGTAAAATGAGCCATACTGCTGGTCTTTAAAGAGCCAACCATCTTTTCAATGCTGCTTAACTTTCTAAAAAGGAATCCTGTACATCTTTCCCCAACTCTTTGCAAATCTGCTCTTCCTTCCTCTTAGTCTTCGAAAGCTTGACCATCCCTCTCCTACTCTTCCTCTTTCTCCTTTCTGTCCCTGCTCTTCCCTGTAGAGTCGAGCCAAACGGAGCAAATCCTTCCAAAGCAGGTTTTAATGATGAAACAAAGCAGCCACCAGAGAAATGCCATGCAGCTTCAGTAGGGCATGCTGGGCAAGATTAGAAGCCAAAAGGGCTTTTTTTTGCCTACTTCTCACTCTGAGCCTGTAAAGTGCGTCTAATATGGCAACTTTCCAAAGAGGAGGAATTTAATCTTGGACTTCTTGTTCTAAAGACTGAAAGAGGACAAAGGCTGGGCATTGGTCTGAAGTCGAGTATCTTCAAGAGTTAACAACTCATGAAATGAGCAACAAAGCCAGCTGATTTTCACTTCTTGAGGAGGTAATTTCAGGTCAGAAGGGGAGGAAATGACATTTCAGTTTTCTATAGGGCACATTATTACAGGAAAACTTCAACCTCAAGTTGGGTTTTCTTTTTGTTGCCCTGGCCGTTGGTTCTATCAGTAATGATATATTTGTGCTTGCCAAAATTAATGCCAAGATTTTTTGGTGGAATGTAGCAACATCCCAAAACATGGGTCAGATGGGTGTGAAACGTGTGAAAGATGATTAAGAAGGCTGCAAACACACCCTCCCATTAGCCGAAGTTAAATGAAACAGAAAAGGAAGTCACTCATTCCACATGTAACTCCAAATAGAGTGGGAACTAACCTAGCAAAGCTGTCAGCTTGTTTACAACCTGTTTGATCACTCGACCCCTTCTGCTTCTTACCCAGCTAATTTCCACTAAGCATAATCCTCTACCTATGTTGGTGACCATGCAGAGCACTTCTGTCTGGCTATAGGATTGTGTTTCAACTATTTTTAGCAATGTTGCTGCATTCTGAGATCCAGGCATTGGTTCAAGAATAATGGTATCATAAGCAACAGTACCGACTACCTATCTTCCAGATCTTGTAATAGAAAAAAACCCACTATATACAAGCACCACAAATACAGAATGTGAGTACAAATCTCTGTACTGTTGCATTTACCACTAGCGATGATGCCAGTTATACAATGAGTATTGAATGTGTTTAGCAGACCCTGGGGTCATGACATTAGCTCAGCCAATAAAAGCACTTGTAAATAGGGTGATTTTTTTCAGCGACAGTGAGCTGCGACTGTGTGGGCGACATCAGCAGCATTCAGTAGGAAACAATAATTTGATTCTGGAAACTTGAGAAAAGGACAAGCTGCAGAAATTAAATGGGTATTTCTAACGAAGCAGCAACTGAAAGGAAAATAAAGAGTACCAAAATGAACAGAGTTATATGAGAAGTCATACAGCATAATCTGAAATGTATTTCCTCAAGTGAACATCTAACACTTAGAATCCCCCGTGGCATAAGTAACCTGTACGGACATCATTTTCTCAAACTCTTCCTGTCTGTCCAGTCCCTCACACAATTTGGAGTCAACAGCTTTTAAAAGTAAAAAGTTGGTCTGAAAGCTGCTATCACATTGAAAGAACATGTTTGAGAGGAAATAGCTGTTGTTTTTGCACAAAGGATGTTAAACAGATTCCTGTGTACATGACATTTAAGTTCAGCCTCATCTTCAATTTCAAAGTATTGCACAATTAAGGCCACATCAAAGAGTTGCACCGTGTACTGCTTGCGCTGACTGGACTCCAGTGATGATGACCTTTATTTCCTGCAAGCAAAAATAAAAGTTAGCTTCCACCTAGCTGTGTGCTGGTCAGAGATGCACAGCTTAAATGTCCTTTCTTTTGGAGTGGTGCTAAATATCAGCCCTGTGAGACCACATAACCTTTGCTGAAGTCTCACTGACTATTATCACATATTGAATTTTCTTCATTTTTGAGTCAGTTGCTCTTGTGGAATAGGACACGGAGATCAGTTCTCCTGGTGAGGGAACAGTGTTTATTTTTATTTATTATTATATTTTTAAACCATTGTGATGAAATCATTTAAATATGTAACTGTAACATGCTAATATTTAGTGAAACATTAGTACAAGTACAAAACAAACATGAGCCAGCCTAACTGACCCTGTCATGTCTCTTTCAAGGGAGTAGTTATCCAAAGTTAGCTAATGTTAGCTAACGTTAGCTTACACTAGCCACCATAAGCTACTGTACTGGTAAATACTGTATTGTAAATAGACACAGCTAAAATGTCACGGTATCAGGTCACCAGGGTGGCTGCTGCAAAAAAAAAAAACCCAAAAAACCAGAGTGTTAACTTGTGTCTTAAATCTTGACATAACTAATTAATGATTACAGTTTTTTTTATTGTTATTTATTTATCTTCTTAATACATGAATGTGCCTGTCTCTGCACACAAACAGCTAACCATGCTAGTGGAAGCTATGTACTTGAATGTAGTTACCATGCAGATGGATGACGGAGAAGAGGATTATGCTGCAGGAGGGATTTCAGAAATTCAATGGATGTTTTGATGTTTTCTTTTTGCCCTGAAACTGCACTGTGTCTTGGAATCCAAGCTGACTACAGCTGCTGTCCTCCATGAAGCAGCAACAAACGAACGTTGCACAGCGATCTTTCAAGACTGCAGGAGGTGAGCATTTGATACTCGGAAGTGAGATTTTGAGGGTAGTAGTCATATATAGGGAGTAATGTATGTTTGCACTGTTTTATTGAAAGGAAAAATCTTGTGATGTTTTATGATTGTCAACAAATCTCATGTTTAGACTTAAACCAACAATGTATTGATCCAAACACTAATAAGCATTGATATCTTATTCCTCTCTGCTGTAGATGTTCATATTTGTACAAAAACTATTAGAAAACACATCAAGAGTCGCACTGGGTGACATGTTCCTTCATCACCATGAACACACTTTTTATTTTGATTTGAAAACTGAAAAAATACTGAAAAAAAAAACTGTTTTGCTTTTCTTTTCCTTGGACATTAAATATATAAATGTTTAAGGTTGTCCAGAATATTTAGCATTTTATCACATTTGCTTTTATTTTTGTTTGAAAATAACTGAAACAAAAAACATATTATCAATATTGTTCTTGATCTGTTGATCAATTAATAGATCAATCAATTAATTGTTTCAGCTCCAATTAGGAGGAAAGCACACTTTACTGAGGACAACCACCCCTGGATAGACTTTTCCACTAAAACCCTCAGAATCTGCCAAATGGCCTTCTCACCTCTCACAATAAGTGCCAGAATTAACATTGGCCAGACAAGGAGCCACCCTTCTCCAACCCGAAGAGGCTGATGTTTTCATGATAATAAAATTAACAGCAGGTCAGGAAACCACTTTGTGACCTTTTGGACTCATCCTGGCTGTGGATCTCAAGGAAAGGACCAGATAATGGGAAAAGGCTCATGAAGCAGAGACTAACGTCTCACTCAACAACTGAAATGTATTTCACAAAGGAAAATCATCAGTAATTAAACACATAATATTATCTCTCAATGTCTTACACACATACACATACCCCTAAGACATGCATACTCCCTCTGTTTGTCTCACACCCTGACCGGCCTCTAAGATAAGACTCTTGGCAGGGTGCTGTCATAAATTGTCGCTGCACTCCTGCAGTGAAATAACACTGATATACCTTCTTGGTTAAACACAAGCAAACATTGTGAATTAGCTTTTCAACCATTCAGTAATCCACTTACTCAGCAAATGTTTCTGTGAAAACTGGTTCAACTCCCATGTCTGTGTGATATGAAACGGCCAAGGTATGAAATGTGTTTTTAATGCATGGTTTGCATTGTGACCACACTACTTCCTAGTGACCATGGATAGTTAGTTCTCTGTAATCCTTGCGATCCTGAAATCTCTAGTTACTCCTTGTGCCAGACTTGTTTTACTATAGTGTTAATCAAATTAGTTGTTGCATCATACCTGTCCATCTATTAGCAGCATTGGAAGTCATTCTACCTCAATATTATTTTTGCAATATTTCTCTTTTTTGTTTGAATTTCTAGCCATTCCTATCAGATTTTTCTGTTTTCTGTTCTTTCTTTTTCTTAGTTTTAATTCCCCTGAACTAACAAATTTTGAAAAAAAAATCCAATAACACGTTTCTGATAGAGACATCATGCCAAAATGCACTGAGCTTTTTAAAAAGAGGAGTTTTTAAAAATACATTTCTTTTGTGCTTGCTCATATAAAGATTTCTGGATATTAGAAGATTTTTCGTCGAACACATTTGTTGCTCTGTCACGTCACTGAACAAACAAAGAAGTTCTTCTCAGAAAATAAATCCATCACGTCACACTTAAATCTAAGTTGATGTGTTTTGTGACGTGTTCTGTTTGTGTGTCAAGTTTCCAAACCCGGCCCCAGATATGCTACATGAACTTCAGCCTCCAGAGGCTGATCACACTGACAGACTTGCTGAGAGACGTCAGCTGTCAGAAGGAGGTTTGGAGTTCAGTGCCTGAGGCTGACCTGATCAGGTACAGCAGCTACGCAAACTCTCTCATACATTCATACACCAAACCATAGAACCAGAAACCCACCAGTGCCATTTTTCTTACCCTCTGCAGAAGATTCATGGACACTGTGGGGTCTCCCAGAGCCACTGAGCCCTGAATTTGTTCCAGAGGGCCGTCTCAGTCCAGGCTCTGGAGTTTAAGGACCATAGCCACAAAATGAGTCAGTTGGCTGGATGATTCTCGTTGTTTCGCCTCCTGATCCTACTGTCTGACGACTGTTGCTGCCAGTGTGGGAATTATACACAGATGCCCCATCAAGGAGCACCTGGTGCTCTGGATGCAGAGCAGGACCCCTACAACAGGTAAAACCACAGAAACAACCACATCACAGTTTAGTTTCCTTATACATCATTCATTTTACAGCCCAGACCTGCAATGTGATTGTTGATAGACTGAACCTGTCTGGTAATCTTGTACCTTTGTCACTACCTACATGGCTTTAAAATTTTATGCATAATGCCCCTTTAATGTGGAGGAGTGGCTCTGCACGAACGGAAGACTTCACAAACCTGTGACTCAGCCTGGTGCCTGGAGGTTCAGTCGAGGAGATTACCTGATGGTAAGGCCCAGTGGCCCTCACATGCAGTGACATCATCACATGGACAAACACTCACACACACACAATCTGTGTTATCTACTATATAACTGACAGCATGTTGTCTCTATGCTGTTGTTCAGGAGACAGAGTTGGATTTCAGGTGTGACTGCATCCAGCCAGCAGTCCACTTCTGTGACACGTGCCCAGGTGAGTGAGATCACATCCAAGGACAGTGACTTTGAAGGTCCATACCAGACTATTAACTTCTTAACTACACATCATTTTACTTTACTACCACGTTTTTGCTGAACATTGTGCAGTTTTTGAATTTCAGATGCATCTGTTTCTACAGTTCCAGGCAGCAAGTAGTTTCCATTCATTTTCGCTCAATGTGAGAATCTATTTGCAGACTCCTGAATCCTGGGTATTTTGTGTTAAAATTAAGCCCTAAGTACTTTTAGGTGCCTGGTAATGCAATTTAAACACTGACTGATTCAAAAAGTCTGCACCGAATTATCATTAATTGAGCACTGTTGAAGTAATTTATTAAGCAATAATACAAACGATCTTCTGGTTCCAGCCCTATTTTTTCTTCTCTTTAGTGCTGATGCTGCAGCTGAAACGTTTCTTACTTCTCTCTGCTCCTGCAGCTGGAGAAGCTAAACGACCACATCGACCTCTTCGGGGAGCATCTGGTGACCTCCAGCCGGGTAAGGAATAACTCATCTGAGTACAGATACAAAATAAACATTTGGTGTGTGTGTACTGGGGGTTTGTGTGGATGTGTGTGTGACGATAACTGTTGTTAACTGTTCCCTCTCAGGCTGATGGCTGGTGCAGCCTGGTGAGCATCATCAACTGTCTAAGCTCCGGAGGCAAGACAGGTAAAATAGTCACACAATGAATTTCACTTTCTGTAGTCCTCAGGTCATCAGGTTTTCAGGGACCTCATAGATACATTACTATCTTTCTATCTGAATTTTTTTCTTTTATTGAAATTCATCGGTTAAATGATGCAATGAGCACATATTACTCATTTTGTTTGAGCCGTAAGGTATTCTGCTATATCTTATATTAATTTAGAGAGATAATGATTGTTGTTTATATAAAACATTACATCTGGTACAAGAGCCATTTTCAAGGGAAAGAGGGAGACATTATTAAATGTTTCATGCTCTTGATATTGCTGGAGTCACTGTTGTATGATTGATGCCGTACATTCAAAGTCAGTTAACCTTCCACATGTTAAGACATCTTATCTAATGGAGATCTGTCTCCTTGGATACTACGTGAACAACCAGACTCAGAGTTGGATGACCCTGCTGGCAGTTGGATTTCCTAAAATGATTCAGAGGTCACACAAACATTTCCTGTAAACAGGAAATTGAATGCTGGCGTAGATTCGGTGAGATATGCTAAGGGTTACAACTTGAGCCCTGTTCCTGTAGCCTACATTTGTTTGAATGTAGGTATTTGTTATGTCTCGTCTAGGGGTGGCTGAAGCACAACATGACAGTAACCCTTCTTCCTAGTCCCATGCAGCCACAGGAACAGCTTTCTTTATTTACAATGTGCATTCCAAATATCAGCGAATAGGAATTCAGCTTATTTTGGACCAAGGCCAAAATAACAAACAAACCAATCTGACTATATAAGTAAATTAAGGTAACCTACTCAAGAAAGCAACAAAACCAAAATACAATAACTTGCTTTCAAAAACAGGAGGAACTGTGGTCAAAAGAAATGCCTATCAGCTCTGAAGATCAGAGAAGCCATCAGCAGAGCAGAACTGTAGATAATCAATACAACATTAGCATGGCCTTAAATTGGAGGTGTTCAGCTCACATGAGCCAATCAGCTGCTAGATCCAATGGAAGAAAACATGGACACACGACCAAAATATGACTTCAGTTGTAACAGCTATGAAAAGGAACCCTTATTAGCCATCACTGTTACGGCTGATGGGTGCAGCACAGGCAGGGAGGAGTTGATCAGGGACAGTTTGGAGCTCAACGTGTGGAGTGGAGGAGCTCAGGATCAAACCACCATCATCCTATTAGTGTGAGTGGGCAGGGAAGCTCAGGTGATTACAAATGTCAAACAGGCGAGCAGATGAATATGGGGACATGAAGAAAGTACCTGGACATCTGGTGGGAGCATTGAGAATGAGAGGTCTGGGGAGATGAAGGCAAGAACATGGCCTGGGAGAAGTGAGCAGGGGCTGGAGACAGAGGCTGAGGGGAAGTGAGGAGCAGACTGTGACAATTAGCAGTTGTTGTTTGCTGTGTACACATGAACATACACACAGCTAACACTGAATGACTCAGCTATTTTGCTTTCTGTTATTTCTAAGTGGATTTATGGATGTTTATTTGAGGTGGACATCTGAGATAATGACATCAGTCAGTAACATTAAATTTAGTCACAGTGGAGTTTATCTCACTCTTGTCTGTCTCTAGTTATCTTCTAATGACATATGCTACAGTATCTATAGCTAAACAGTTAGCGTCACATATTCCTGTTTCAGTAACTCGCAGACCTCTGTACTGGACAGACACGCACTAATGCTCGGCCCGATGTACTAACATTAGGAAAACAGTGCTGGTGGCTAAGCCTACTGCTTTGTTTTCTTTCTGCTTACTCAAACACCCTCTGAGTTGATACATGGATTGGCTGGCTAACAAGCTGACATTTTCTAAATGCAGACAAGTTGTCTAATCAGGGACAAGAAGCTAATGCAGACCACAGTTGAGGTTGCCAGTACATCATTCTCATGGTGGACATTTTGACTTTTCGAGACACAGGTGTAACTGCAGCTGAAAGGCTACATTCAGTTTGGATGTCCTGTTCCAAGGTCTGGGGTTTGTATATGCTGGCTCACTGACACGGCTTACTGGCACATCTAAGTGGAAAAGAGCCATTAGTAAAGCCACTGGTTCCACCTGTGCGTTTTGTGCTGTGACAAGTCAAAATGTCTGTTGAAAGAAAGAAGCCTATGCCTGCCAGAGGGTGTATAACGTCATCTAGGACAGCTAAAATACATAGGAAAGACACGTCTCTCAGAATCGACCTTTCAGATTCAGATGTTGTGGTAATAACAGTATATAACGTATTTCCGTCTTTTCATTAGTTTAACTGCATCTCACACTGTTTTTTTTTTTTGTTTTAAGGCATCTTAAAGTTAAAGTTGGAGTGACCTGGAAACACATTGACCTTTCAATTTGATTATTAAAAATCAGGGGGGGGTGTGAGCCGTTACTCAAAGCCATCAGTGAACTCTGTTGCTCTCTGGAGCCTGAATTAATGTCATCAGAGCTTCAGTAACATTGTGTTAATGTGTCTCCATTAGACACTGCTGCCAGCTCGCAGTATGTCTGTCTGCTCTAATGTCTGGAGACTGGAGAGAGGGAGAAGAAAGAACACAGAAAGTGACAAAAAGGGAGACGGACAAAAACAAAGAGGGTGAAAGTAAGGAAGACAGAGCGAGACAGACAGAGTGCTGGTGAGGTGGGAGGATGTCTGGACAGATAGACGGATAGAGGAAGACACCCGACACCCAGAGGCAGCCAACAGGGAACTAACAGAAAATGGACAAGAAAGGACAAAGCGAGAGGTAGAAATAGGAAGTGGGGAAACTGTGAAAATGACTGAGGGACAGATAACGACAAGGACAGGAATCAGGAGTGACAGAGAAAGAGACAGATCAAGCAACAGAGAGAATTAAAGAGCGACGCAGGAATCAGAGTGAGGCAGAAACAAGTGAGGGACTGATTTATTTAACGGGGTTGCCATGGGGAACAGCATCTATGATGAATGTGTGGGTTGATTATGCAACCAATTAACTATAATTCACCCAGTTGACAGAACATCATGACCAGTGATCCACAGGGAAAGCTGACATTGCTGAAAAGGAAATATAGGCCATGAATTGGCAAAATACTGCAAAATACTTTAACCAGGTCTAACAGACATAACATACAGTGACTGGGCTTATCAGGCAAACGCAGCAGCAGGAAAGACACCAGATCAAATAATTTTAGTATAGAATTATATATTATATATATATTAAAGCACTATTTATTTTCAGATTACTGTATGACAGTAAAGATGTTAGCTGGGGTAGTCCCTATGGGATTCGGTCATGTGAAGCGGTTATATAAAGTCATCTGATCTGGAAGAGCTTTCGAGAGAATAACCCTGGTGATTCCATTATATGGAGTTTGACAGATGTGAGTGTTTACCAGGATGAGAGGGTCTGATGAAAGACACTTTTCATAAGCATTATGGGAGGGATAGGATCTACCATTATTTTTAGTGTGTCCTATCGAGCTCTGTGATTGCTTTGGTTTGAATCACTGGATGAGTTGTCAAGAAAAATATACACAAGCCAGAAATGACTATCATTGCTTAGATTTTTCGGGGACAGGAGAGAGGCAGGACACACAGCAATGTCTAATCTGCACATATAACAAGACGGCAACATATTTTGTTGCTAGTCCAAGTTAGACCTTTATCCATTTTGCAGCTAACTGCTAGCAACTGTTGTTGCAAACTCCTGAGTTCGGTCCCAGATGCTCAGATACCTCTGTTATGTATGGTTTAGCCATCCAGCCGCCTGCAGCCAGCAGCACAAACCACTCACCAAACCCTACTTCAGCTCAGAAATAATGATGAAAGAGTTAAAGCCCAGAAGAGATTTTGCTGAGTCTGGGGTTTCCAGGTAAGACTCCATCAAACCCTGCATTTTTTTCGGACATACTGCTGCTGAAAGCTCTTCATCTTCATTGATGAAGATAGCTCTGGAGCCTCTGCAGTCTAAGGACTTTTGAGTAGTTTGGTGGTGAAGAGGAGAGCTAAGTGTTGCTGGGAGGGTTTTGGGGAAAAGAAGATGTTAAGATTGCTGGAAAGGGAGCTAAAAGAATCTGGGTTCTTTTCATTTCTAGGCCATCCACTTAACATTTGCGAAAATGAAAATGCTGTCCCACAGTTTTAGGTTGGAGAGTCTAATCTGTGATGTAGAGATTAAAAAAGAAGAATAAAGGATTCTGTATCCTCCAGGATAATGAGATAGTCGATGCCATGCACGTTATTATGAATGCTCCAAGACTAGATTTGTCCCAGATATCAATCCAAAGTAAAATAAGTGCCTTTGTATAAAACATACAACGGCGGTCAAATTGTATTTTAAACACAATTTTTACTTCTTTAACACCCAGCAGCAGATATCCATAGGTGGTCCTCCCTACAATGAAAGTAAACGTGTCTGGCTTTAACACTGATGTAAGCACTTTCTCAGAGTGTGTGAGTGTGAAACAGGTCTAACAATCCAAAGTGATGTAGGATCACTGTCAGTGATTAAAAGGGCCTGATGCTATGGCAACCAGATATGAATCTGGAGCACCAGAATTAATGTTGTAGACCATTACAGGGAAAATGAGTCATGTAAATGGAAACATATTAGCAACTAATGGCATCTCTGTTAGTCATGTGTTTAGTGGTGATAATAAGAAGCATTTTACTCTAAAATGAAGTGATTCACCATGTGGAAAATGTGACAGGTATTTATTCTGCTTTAATGTTATTGAAGGTGCATTGAATTAACTGAATTAACACTCAGGTACATGTTTGCTTGTTTTTTCTTTTATATTTCTGTAGTGTTTAAAAGTGAAATGTTTATACGATAAACATGTTTTGATGCTGCAGCACATACACATAAAAAAATAATCCACAGAATAGTGGTCTCTTTCATCAGCAGCACATGGAGCTTAAGAAAAATTGTAATTATATTGTGGTGGGTTGAGACTCCAGGCAAACAATGCATTGTGAGATGATGAATGCACGTCTCCTTCAGCAATGAATATCTTTTCATTTTGCCAGCCTTTTCTTTACCTCTCTGAGCTCCTCTAGTTATTAGCAGTAGAAGGTTAGCTTCACATTATATTGGATATAAAGCACGGGTTATTGATGAGCACATGAGCAAAGAAGAATTTAAAGAGGATTTTATCCAGATCTTAAAGACTGAAAATAAGAAACTTGTCTATACTGATATTTTTTCTTGCGTTGCACACTTTTAACCACACTAGCAATGTTGCTCAGTCACTTGGTTGCTTAACGACTCCCATGTCCTTTGATTTCTCATTTTCAACCACATTGGAGAAACGGCTCTAGGAACGGACAGTGTCAGTCTGTCGGCCATTCTGGTCCAGAGTGAAATACCTAAACAACTATTGGACTATAACTACGATTTTTAACTTATCGAGTGAAAAATTTCTACTTCAGCAAGACAGACTGATTTAAACACTGGAAAATTAAATTAAATTAATGGTGCCCAGAGGATAAATCATAATGCCTTTAGTGATCCTCCTACTCTTCCTCTAGTGCCACCATGAGTCAGACATTTGTGGTTCAGATTGAAATGTCTCAATAATTGCAATTTGGTGCAGATATTCATAAATATATATATTTTTAATTGCTGATCACTGCTGAGTTTTCATCTACCACCATGATTGGCTCGAAATTCCTGTTTGTCAAATACAATACTGCATATTAGCCAATGTTTACATGCTAATACCATAAACCCATTTACTGAAGATAGTGATGAATAATACATTAACATATGTATAAAAGAAAAAAAAAAAACATAATTTTTCATGTAATAACTAGAACTATATAAGCATCACAAACTTTTTGGGTAAAATGTGCTAAATATTTCAAAATGTATAAGAGCAAAAGTATGTGACTTAAGAAACTTGTGTTAGCAACAAAGCATTTGCCATTATTTGTGAATTATCTGTACATTTTCCCCCCTGACACCACCTTCCAGCCAATTATTAAATTTACTTTTCCACGACTACTAAAGATCACAAACAAATGTTGAGCCTTAGTTTGTTGTTTGTCATAATTTGTTGTTCCTCATAATGAGCATTACAGCCTTGAAGAGATGCTGATATACTGTATCTGTAGACTCTTTTTCAGATTTTCAACATTATAGTTTTTTATTCTGATGTACTTTCTGGGTCATAAGACAAGTTTGGTGTGTTGAGGAAAAAGTCAGTTGTTTCATACCATTCCAAAAATGCATACCCAAAGCATTTTGTTTATATTATGGGAATTTCGCTGACACTATTAATAAAGCAAAGTGACCCTGTGATAAGATCAAAGAGCAGATCAAGTCATTAATCAGCTGAACTGAAGCTGCAGTAGCTTAGTTATGAAAAATACAAGAGAAAGCAATGAATTCAATGATAAAAGCAAAGAGGGGAAAAGGAGAACAAAGCTCAGGGATTTTTATGTACAGCGTAGGTATTTTTCAGGCCCACACAAAGACAATCCAAGAATACACAAGTTCTCTTTCTCTTTTTCTGTTGCCAAATTAGTAAGATGTTTTTGCTCACCAGTTCTTCACTTACTATGCATCACATTCTTGTGCACTTAGCATGAAGAAAACAACGCCACCACTAAACATAATCCAGGCATCAGTTATGTTTCCCTCCAAACAACTGGGCCAAAACAAATTTAAAAGTAATTTTTAGAACACGGGGTCGTTAATGCATCCATACACTTTCTGTCTGGATGTTTTTAGTTTTTCTTTGATGTCTTGTGGGTTTTTATTCTGTTGTTATGAGATAAAAAAAAAGAGCTGGCAAGTTACTTTATGAAACTATACTTCTCCTTCTCCTAACCGTGTTTTATTTATTTTGAAAGACAAACTTGAAGGACTTTGTAATCCAGTAAACCTCTGGTGAGGAATTGCAGTCTCAGGTGGAATTACAGGTGAGGCCAGTCTGGATGAAGTACTCTCTCAGTTCAGACTCTCTTATATTGTGCATATATTGTGTTTTAATATATCACAACCTGTGTAGGAGTGACTTTTGCAGTGTTTATATAACACACCAGCATTTCAGTTAGGCTTACAGAGGAAATGTATGGTTTCCTATTTAATGGGGTTGAAACATTGAGTTGCAGATTTCAATCAAGATTTAGGCTATGAAGTGAGTGTGTGTATTTTTAACATATTAACTCCTGCAGCTTAATTTCAGCTACATTTTAAAGTGATAAAGAGTTAACTTTTATTATAGATACAACCCACTTTTTACAGCCTGTATCACCCTCAAGGAGGCAATGTTCTTATCAAACTGTCAGTTTTAATGAAACAGTTTTCTTTATCAGATTTACACGTATGCAGCAACTCTTTGAAGTCGCAAACAGCTGGTGGAAAGCAAAAACCAAAATACTCCACCTTCCACAGATCCCCTCCATCAATCCCTACTCCCCTGTAGGGCCGTGCAATATGACAAAGGTCATTTCAAATGCAGATAGCATACATATCATACATACATATTGGCCGTGTAAATTGGGGCCATATCTTGCAGATGTAAGTGGCAACAGCAGCCATCTCTGTGATTCTTTGCCGTATGGTGTTCCATGGGCAAAAGCCTCCTGCAACATCTTGAGTCTGGGGTTTGTTTTGAGCACTCATACTTTTGTGGCTCTCATCTGTAGACTCTCTCCACACTGTTTGACATGATTCTTGTGAGGGTGGTAAAAGAAGTCACTGGTGTTCGAGTCTGCTTTGGGGTCTGGTCTACAGCACAGTTTTCCATTGTATGGTTTTCTAGTCCGTGTCATACCTGAACCACGTCCATATGACAGAAGCTGATGCTATTTTAGATACATGAGTCCTGCTCCTGGTCAGAATGACCCTGTTCTGTGTCACGTTTCCTGAATCTGTGCTATGTGGAGGAATGCAGTGTCTAAAATACTGCCATAAAGAGTGTAATTTGTGACACCACAAAATGGACGATAAAGTATAATATGTAATGATAGATGTTTTTTTATTGTCACATGATATATATAGTCACATTGCACAGCCCTACTTTCCTGCATCTTTATTTACCTCAACCCCTGCAGGGTTGGTCATAGAGCAAAAATAAAACGGCATCACTGAATTATAGCTCAAACACACCAACACACACCGCTACAGCATTTTATCCATGGTGTCTGGAAATCTCGTGGCATCAGGTTTTTATTTCCTTTGGACTGAAAATGAAAGGTAATGCTGCTCCTCACATGTATAGGAAATGATTCAAGCCAGCCCTGTGGTAACGATTTGTAAAATACCCCCATTGCAGAGTTGTCAGTGGGGGAAAATGGTCGTTTTTCTCCATTTCTGAAAATTTTCTGTAGATAAAAGAGGATTTTGCAGGGCACAGGCATTATACGCTGAGTTCTTTTTGCTTCCCTGTAGTCAGTTCCTTTGTCGCCTACCGTCTGTCTCTCTCTATCTATCCACCTATCTGTTTCCAACTGCATATCATATCTCGCAGTAGCAGCATTTGCTGAAAAATGACATGGCTGCTCAGTCAAAGCACTTTTGGCAAACAGAACAGCAGACAACAATAAAACCACACTTCCCACCGATCTCCTTTCCTCATGCCTTAACTCCCCAGAAAGACAGACAGAAATACGAGTGAACACGAAGAAAAGCACAGGAACGCTGAACCTAGACCCCAACCCAGCCTCACCAATTCAACACACAAAACCTGTATCTCCCCAACGTCATCGCTATCAGCACATTCTGTCATATCCCTCTGATCCTTGAAAGGAAAAAAGCTTCTCCCCTCTCGTCTGCTGATCACTTTCTGTTGATTCACTCTCTACTCTCATTTCCACCTCCACAGCAAGATAAAAGGTCATGGTCAGGACAGAACAGCGACCCTGGAGCTTGAAGGAAACAAACGAATGTATGTGTATGCAAATGAAACTTTGCTGGACAGAGTTTTTTGGCTTTAATCATCAGCAGGAGGTATATAATCCAGTACCATGAGGAAATTTAAAACCCAGCTGTAAACTTGTTCTTGATTCTGTGACTTTCTGTCTGGTGACAACTGTGAGCTTATTTGCTTGTCATTCAAATATGTGTAAACCAAACCTACAGAATCCCGACAAATCAGATTAACCGAGAAATTGAGTGTTAAACTCTCAAAAATAATGTTTTTTTTTTTCCCTCTACTCTTCAGTATCATCCATTTATCCTTGTACCACCCAATCGTTTCATTCCTCCACCCTGAGGGACAAACAACACAAGTTATTATTTCTTTGCCACATCTTTTTCATACAGTCATACTTTCATAACAAAAAGAACTGGGCTTGGTTACGAAAAAGAGACAAAATCTGACATAGAGGGGCGATGATAGGTCAGCACCTGCAGATACAAATAATTGACCCAGTTTGGAAGAAAGACTATTTCTAAAACAGCTTGGAGTCTACTGAAGTAATACAGTAAATAATGGAGAGCAGCGTGTCCTCATGAACACTGTCTTCATTCAGGAACCCCACAGTGAGTTGTTTTTCTCTCTTGTATAAAAATGCAGGCAAACAAGCACAAACTCCACACTGATACAAAATACATTAAGTCACACACATGCTGTATTTTTGCTGTAAGGGCTCACTTAAAATATATTCTTAATCCTGGACGTACAGTTTCTGGGGCACTAGGCACTAGGCCCATTGGTCAGCTTTTCCATTTAACCTCCTCATCATCATCAAAACTAAACAGTAACAGGACACAGATAACTCACAAATATCATTTTGCACAGAAATCATACTATACATGCTGCAGGTTATATTTTACCAAAAAAGGATTAATGATCTATTATCAAACCCGACAACCTGAATAAACCTAAAACCCAAAGACCTACTCAGAGACTCAGACTTTCAGCAAATATTTCATTTTATTTACCTACATGGAGGCTTGCTGTTTGCACAAAGCAGAGGACGGTTTTCATTCATCAGACTCTAGATTATGGGCCCAGCACACTTCCACTGCATCATTCTGCTCTGTTCTCTACTTCTGGGACTTTCAATTTGTGATTTACAAAACCACTGAGCTATCTGTAAAGACAGTGGAATAACACGCTAACTGAAACAGAGCTGCACAAAGGAGGACCAGGTTTGCAGATGAATGACTGAAAGTGGAAGTTTTTGTTTCTGAAGTCTTAACTTGTGATAAGAATGGGAAATATTGCAGTTGCTGTGAGGATGAGCACACTGAAAATCAGGAAAATCAAGAACTGAGCATCTTCCAGTTCAAATATTGCTAATCACGGTATTAACATCAGAGGCCTACACTGGACTAGGCAACAACGCTCTGTCTGCCATATTTTCCCATTTAACTGTCATAAAAAAGTTGGCCAGAAAGTACAAGTCTGGTATAAGAAAAGCAGCAGTGGGATTTGAATCCACATCTCCAAAGTGACTGAAGCATCTCAGAGCTCTCTGTCAAACAGTAAGAAAACACTCACTGTTCATCCAACAACAATTTCCAGTTCTGTGCTTTGATAAAGTATCACATTGATAGAAATAGCTGAAGGACTAAAGGTGGCAAATGGCAGTGGTGGGATTTGAACCCACGCCTCCTCAGAGACTGGAGCCTAAATCCAGCGCCTTAGACCACTCGGCCACACTACCTCTGGGAACAACATGTCTGTCACTGATGCAGTTGCAACTCTGTCAAATCTTCAAATTTTAAAAATAGCTGTAACATACAACAGTAAAAATATAAGCTGGAGAAATAGGCAGGATTGATTCAGAATGATTTCCAAATACACCAAAAAACTTTCATTCAGCTAAAAGACTGAAAAGATTACACAGATTGCCTGAGTTGCAGCTATGTTATACTCAGGACACAAAGACTCTTGGGACACATCTGGCAACCAGCGGTTCAATCCAAAAACGTCCTAGTGTGGTTATGGATGGACAAATTGTATATAGTATATATACATAGTGGAGAATCTTGGGAATTCCATGAGAAAATAGCATCCATACTCAGCAAGATGGCCTGTACACAATGAAAACAGTAGGTAGCAGTTAGCAGAGATACAAACTATAACACAAAGATTATAATACAACAGTATTATAATAAACCCAGTTCTAAAACTAACAGTAACAGTAAAATTAAGCCACTTAACCAAAACTCGCTATCAGGGGGCATCTATGTATGAAGTGCAAAACGGTGCTCACTCACAGACAGTGTCGTGCGCTTAATTGCTAAAGAGATGCTGCCCTTTAACATCGTTGAAAAGCCGGCATTTCGAAAAATGCTGCAAACATTTGACAGCCAGTACGAATTGCCTGGGAGAACATATGTGTCACATACGGCAATTCCAAAACTGTACAAAAGCGAGAAAGACGACATACTTAAGGAGATCAATGACATCCCATTTTATCATATTAGTTGAAAATGGTCTCAAAATGGCAATATTATTGTTTATCGCAATAATTCCTGGGACAATTTATCGCCCAGCAAAATTTGTTATCGTGACAGGCCTAAGAATAAATTGGTATGAAACAAAATGCCTGTGCAACTGACAAATTTAATTTTATAAATATGATCAAATATGATAAATTTGCTAAATATTTGATGATAAGCTATTGACTGGAAACCAAAAAGCATGTCAGGAAATTGATGAAGTCAAGGGGATGACACCGGCAGAGGAGTCAGAGTCTGATGCAATACTGAATGTGCATGTGTTCGTGCATGTGTGTGTTTCCAGATCAACAAAGCAAACAGTTGTTTCATCCCAGTGAAACCTCAAAATGAACTTTCTGATGACATACATATATGAATGTTAAATATAAACACAAGAACACTCTAGGGCCAAACACAATGATAAAATAAACATTTTCCTATGAAATTACTTTCAAAATTAGACAAGTCTATAGACACAAATACACACTTGATTCTCGCTAACACTATGTCTACACAGGTGGCGTAGCGTGAACAGCATGTTAGCAAAGCAGCAGCAGCTTCACTGCTCCATCTGTGGTTACACAGGATGCTTTCAGGCACAATACTGACTTTAGGTCACTCGCAATTAGCCAATGCTCAGAGCCCAACACACAGTCACTGTACTTACACACATAAAACAGAAAAAACAAAGCATTTGATACCTTTGTTTTAACTCTTAATATAATGAAATACACACTCCCGAGAACAAAACGCTGGGGGGAATGAATGGCACAAATGCATGAAGCATGAAGAGCTATTGTGACTGACTAGTGCCTGCATGTTCCTGGTTACCTCTCTAGCTGCAGTAGTTTAGCAGCTAGCCCTGAGAGTAATCACTATGACAAAAAAAACAGCTCATGAATTACCTGATCAAAATTGATTGACTGAAACATGCACTGTCTGTATTCAGGTGTGCAGAGCAAACTTCTATAGTGATATACTTCATGATGAAAGGTGATTTTCAACTTTCACACAATATTACTCAAAAACTAAAGGTTTTATTATATGATCTCCTCTTTAGTCCAGTATCATCATCCTCTGTACTGAAGTCACCACCTGTACCCTTGCAAGGTTAGACAGCCAGGTAAGGTCTGTACTCCAATAAAGAATGCGAGGCGTGACTTTCCTTGCTTCAGTCACAAACTAGTGATGTATCGGTGGCGAACGAAACGGCTCTTAGAGTTGGCTCTTTGAAGTGAACGATGGGAGCCGACTCCTGTCTGAGAGCCGGAGCCGCTACCTGATGTGAGGTGTGTCCGCACTGAGCCTGCAAAGGGGGGGAGCGGGGGAGAGAGAGAGGGAGAGAAAGAGGAAGGGAGAGGGAGAGAGAGAGAAAGAGAGAGAGAGAGAGAAAGAGGGAGGGAGAGAGAGAGAGAGATAAAGAGGGAGGGAGAGAGAGAGAAAGAGAGAGAGAGAAAGAGGGAGGGGGAGAGAGAGAGAGAGAGAAAGAGGGAGGGAGAGAGAGAGAGAAAGAGGGAGGGAGAGAGAGAGAGAGATAAAGAGGGAGGGAGAGAGAGAGAGAAAGAGAGAGAGAGAAAGAGGGAGGGGGAGAGAGAGAAAGAGGGAGGGAGAGAGAGAGAGAAAGAGAGAGAGAGAAAGAGGGAGGGAGAGAGAGAGAGAGAGAGAGAAAGAGGGAGGGAGAGAGAGAGAGGGAAAGAGGGAGGGAGAGAGAGCCGCTACAGAGACAACAGAAAATGAGTGACTGCAGGAAACGCAGTAAAATTTGGATGCATTTCAATTACATCGATATACATCTAAATACAGTAAGCCAAATAAATAATACATTACCAACATTTAATATGGTTTATGTTTTGTATATTAGTAATTCATTTTACACATAATTTTACATTATTTTGGTAATAAATTAATTTAAGAAATTAAAAAAATCTGAGGAGCCGAAAGAGCCGGCTCTTTTTAGTGAGCCGAGCCATAAGAACCGGCTCTCTTAAAAGAGCCGGAATTCCCATC
>JBBMJY010000002.1:3251020-3273762 GCA_037833715.1 Toxotes lorentzi | reverse complement strand
TTTACGAGCACATCTCTACGTTACTGAACCAAACTTACTGACTGAAGTAACGCAGCCGAGCGGAGCGGCAAAGATGACAGTACTATCAATATTATCAGTCCTAAACAACTCATTTTTATTGTGCAGTGTAATAAATATTGTAGCTACTAGGAGCAACGTCCAGGCTTTTTTGTTTTGAACAGGGAGACTTTATACAGATCCATACACACACACACAATCCACACAGTGGAAGTTTTCCGCAGTAACTTCTTACTATTTGTAGGCCTTCAGGCAGGGCAGTTTTTAACCACTGCAAACACAACCAAACATGCTAACTGACCACCCACAGGTGTTCTGTGTGTGTGTGTGTGTGTGTGTGTGTGTGTGTGTGTGTATGTGAGTGCATGAATCCCTGTAGAATCCCTGTCGATGTGTGCAGTGCTAAGCTTGTGTGCATGCATTAGAGTTTGTGTGTCTGTGAGTGGGAGGGTGGATGGCTGGGGCTGACATAACATGACTCTGCACTACAGATTTAATGAGGGAAAAGGCAAAAAGCTGATGGCGTCCTGCAATGCTGCACCAATCACTATGTTTTTTCCCAGCGGAGCTTCATGAAGTGCAGTTTTTGCTGTTTACCCTATAATCACAGTGAATACATTGACGTTATCTGTTTTTTGTTTATTCCTAAATATATACTGCCTTCTCAGTATATGTGATGCCCTGAAAAAGCAGATTTACATATATTAATATCACATAATATTAATCATTTTTCTCCTAAATAAACACCACCGTGTCCTACAGAGAGTGTCGAGAGCACCCTGTGTAATTATGCTAAATCTAGACTGTGTTCAGTACAGCAGTATTTCCAATGAATTTCTCTGTTGTTGGTCATTGGGACTTATTACAGGGACAGAGGTAACGGCGATAACAGCCTCTCAGGCTTGTTCTGCTGACATTTAAAGAGTGACGTACAGTTCTTGTTTCTCAAAAACACCACTTTTGAACATAATCTGGGGTTTTGCAGGATCATGTAGCATCAGTGTTCTGTTTGGCAGTGGGGTTAGTAAGATTCAGTCTGTGTGGGTGTACATGCACAGTGGGTGCTGGAATTTGCTTGACTGCAGCAATGACCTTTTCAGAAAAGCATGCAATGTTTTAACACAGTAAGTGATAACTAATCAATGGTTCTGCTCATTTCTGTGCCAGCCTGTGTCACATGAAGACAAGTGCATTTACCCAGCAAATGTCATCTCTAACATCCACTTAGGACATGCCAACTGATTAACTGTATGTGCTGCGTGTCCACCCTCTCTCCACTAAAAAAAATGATGTATCAGAAAAATGAAAAGCAGTTTGGTCGACCACCGTATGCACAAGAGTCTACAGCCATGCTAGCTGCTCTTTGAGGCTGTACTTAGGTTTAGCAGTTTGTTGAGCAAGAGGAGATCAGTATGCTAACACGCTCACAGTGACAATGACAACATGCTGATGTTTCGCAGGTATAATATTTACCATGTTAAATCTTTGTAATTGTGATAGTTATTACAGTTCATCCTGATTGGGACATAAAAGTTTGAACCATCATGGTAATCCATTCATGGCAATTCATTTGGAGGTGCTAGTTGAAAAGTCAGGGAATAACCAAAGTCAGTAGGATTCAACCTCTGGGGACCATTAATGTCTGTGCAAAATTTTCAATTTCAATTTTCAATGTTCGCCTGACATTGCCTTTTCTAAAGCCACACCAAGCGTTGCTAAAAATATACAGTGTTACTGCCTGGGGAGTTCACCAATGCTAGAGTAAATATACAAGTGTGAATGACTCAGAGTCAGGAAATCATGCTATAAAACAGATCCAATGTGCTGTGTGCTCATTGTTAGAAAACATTTGTTCTGCCCTTTTATTTATTTTTTTTATATGACTTGTGGAACCAGTCAGACCAAATTTCAAATGTCTTGTAATCTCTCCATCTTGGTGGGATGGGTTATATTGTGTGGACACATAGCAGAGGTTTTCTACAAAAAAGCATGGTGGAACATTTCCTTGGGATTTAGTGGATTCATTGGAGGGGAGAATAAATCATCTGTATTTTGGACAGTAAAGATTTGCCTCTGCCACTATAAATGGCAGCTGACATTTCAAGCCATGTATAGAAAATTGTACAGAAAGGTATTAGGCTTTGGACTTTGACAAGGTCTTTTGAGATATTGAAAGGCCATGAATCGTAGCATATCGAAGCATATTGCCAAGGCTAGGTCATATGCACTCCATTAGACCATTAGTGTTTCAATATGTTCCATACAATATGTTATACAATGAGGCTATGGTTTTTCAGAAAAGAAGAATGCTTTTCTTAGAGCTATGTACAGTACTATAATGCCAAATTATTGCAGGTGCTAAACCTAGCTACATTCGATTTTGGGACATTTTGTTATCAGTAGTCCCCCTGTCTATAGAGGAAAAATACAATTCCATCCTTACTTAGGCCTCTTGTTGTCTGAACTACCCCCTGCTGCTTGTAGGATGAAGACTTCCTAGTTACAGGTCTAATTTTTTGATGTGAATGAGCAGTCGTTGGAGCCCTCAGTCTACATTTGCAAAGAAAACTACAGAAAGGGAAGCACACAGGCATGTTCAGTCAATTTCACTCATATATCTGAATCCTATTATGTTAGAGCCATGGAGCTGTTGAACAACCATTGCTCAAAATAGGATTCAGACTATTTCTTCCAAAACTCTGGCTGTAGCAGCTCAACAATGACAGCAGTGGAATTATTCTCCCTTACAAAGGCCATGTGCTTCACCCCTCAAAGGAGATTTAGCAGCCTTTCAGAAATACTTCTACCCCGACTACTGTACATCTGTTTATCCCAAACGACTGGAGAAGAGATTGGAAAGGAGAAGGGTGCTTCATTCTTTGATGAATACAGTCTCTGCGGTATCTTTGGGAGCTATGAGAGGAGTGTGTAGTTTTTACATTTACTTAATTTAAATTAGTGTGCCAGAGCAAATACTTGTGATATCAGTGCAACCATGACCCTAACCTAAACATTACAATTGCCTTTCATTCTACACCAATGTTATTCTGATTTCCTGTTGTTGATTGTTGTTTTTTTACACTAATATATCTTGCATATGGAGCATTTAGCAAAGGTTAGCTTTGCTTAGTTTATGGAGCTGGTTTACATTCAGTCTTTAAGCAAAAGCAAAAGGATGCAAATTTCCCCCTGCAGGGTCAGTAAAGTTAATCTTATCTTAATATAATGGATCTTTTAGCATAGTGCCCTGTATCCCGAGTGGCAAGGGAAATTATTTAAAGTGAGATTGTGCACCATTAAACACAGTCCCTGGGGTTCATGAAATATCTGAGCAGAAAGGTTTGGGAAAGGTCAAGTAGGATCAGTCCTAATATCTGGTATCTTCCATTGGGCAACTTAGGCTGCCTCAAGCTATAATGACCTGAAAGGCACTTCCACTCTTTTCAAGTATAAAGTAATGGAATCATTTTTGCTTTGACCACTACATCAAAAGAATTTGATGTATTGCAGAGAACCAAATGTCCTGACAGGCAACCAACCCATTTTATATCCAAATAATTCTCCTCACACTGGAGTACCCTAAAAGGGTAATTCTTCATTTCATGTATGAAACAGCTCAGATGGCTCTTCGGCCTGAGAGCTGGTAAAGTACTTTGGGAAAATTGGACTGTGTTTGCTGCTAAATAATACATACACCATGGCAATATGAAACTTTTTTAGTACCGTGGGCAGGTTATACTGCTCACATTGATGGCATATTTGAAGAATATATCGTACAAACACACCTGTTTTATATTCATCACACTACTAACGATGTCTACAAAATGATGTCAGGGAACATATGTAGGTTCACCCCATCAGACAGATGTTCTCTTTTGACAAAAAGCCCACATGCTAAATTTTCTTAAGAGTTTGCTTTTCAACTGTTTGCAATCAGATTTTATAAACTGCAGTAGCACTCACACAATCTATATACTGACATGTCCATGCAATCTGGTGTATATTGGCCAAACTAAACAAGCTCTATAACTGAGGATTGCAGAATATTTGAATATGCAGTGGCCTGCCATGTTAATCAACTCATGGATCAGCTTCTAGCCTGGAATATTGATCGCTGAAAAGATGGAAGGGAGGAAGGGAGACACTGGACACAAACTGTTACACTGTTACGCTCCTGGGTTTATAAACCAAACTCAGTTGCACCATATGGATTGAATTACAAAACTAATCTTATTATTATTTTTTTTTTTTTTGTATTTATACATGCTGCAAGATGGCATTGACTAGATGTAATCAACACCCAGAACCTGTCCATCCTATCAGACACAGATATTGGTTGGGCTCAGGAATTTTTAACATCTACACTACCACTTACTCTTCCTACTCTGATGAAGACGTGCTTTATGTTGAAACATGAGTTGCTGCAGGTTATTTAAAGCTCTTGCTATAACTGTGTGCTCCAGATCTTGTCTTTCCAGAAGCTGTCAGACACCTTAGAGGAACGACAAAGTTACTTAAACTATATCTTCCAGACTTGATTGATGGACTAATTATATGATGTTGCAATTTTCACATTTTCATTTACACACAGAATACACTTATTTATTGCTTATCAGCCTATCAGTGATGCCACAGTGTCCTGGAGTACACCTGCCTATGTCCCTGACATAGGACAGGCATCTCAGCAGAAATAGATCTATATATCAAATATATCCACTTTCTTTGAAAATGTTCCTTTTCTATCAACAATTCACTGATTTCTTTTCCATTGAAGCTTAAACAACAAACTGTATTATGGCACATATACACACACTTTTTCAGCCCAGGGGGAAATCAAAGATAGGGAGCTCCATTCACCACCGCAATTATGTTTCTCTGCTTGTAATGGATAGAGGGAATAAAGGGGATGAGGTGGTATGAGATTAAAAAATAACAAGGAGGAATGTTGAGAATTGGAAGGAATGGATGGGAATGGGGTTGCGAAGGTACAGATGAGGTGAGGATAGAGGAATAGGTGAGATGACCTATTAGGAAACACCTAAAGTGGATGGGCAGAGGATGGATGATGGTAGGAATGATAGAGGGATATGAGAAACGAGGAAGCATGGAGGAATTAGAGTGAGAGAGGCAGAGCTTAGTGAGACACCTTGCAAGTAATATGAGGATAACCTAGCAACTGCAATACGCTGAGGAGAGGCAGGTTCGTTTTCCATTATCTGCTCCTTTGCTGCTTCAATGGGAACAGCTCCCATGGATTTTCAATTGGACATGTCAGCAATCCTTATATATAGTATATATACAAAATATTGTTCTTTCCTGTACGCACTGCTGCAAAGCTATCACATCTCAAAAATGAACTCAGAAATACTGCTGGCAGCTGGGCCCTTGTAAATATCAGAAGAATCAATAACTATTTTTACAACAAAAACAGTGAGATCCAGATTTAAATTATTTAGGCCCAGTAACCTCAATATGCTTTTACTTTCGTCAGCTATGGCTTTTTATAAACACTGATGCTTTTTACCCTGTTATTGTATTTCACCTTTTCTGGCACAACCAATATTATATTTGACCTTGGAAAAATAAAGGTGTTCTGTTTATACTGTGTCTGTCTTTGGGAACAGAGTGTTATTTTCAAGTTATTGATTTCAGATGTAAAAAGTATTACTGCAACATTTCTCTCTTACTCCTCCTTCTCTCTATATATTCACGGTTGAAGTATAACTGACATTCACATTTGTTCAATAATGCACCTTTTTTCCAATAATGGTTGTAATGATAAGACAACAAAAATAAATGGTTGACTGTTTGAGAATTCAAGGCAGAGCTGAGATCATGTTCGTGAATCAATCCAGACACTGGATTTACAGTGTATGAGCATTCAAATATTGATTGACTGACTACTGATGCCTTGTCCAAAAGTTATATAAATTATATATGAAATCTACTATAGGGAGGTTAAATGCTAACCACCAGTGGTTAAACTTCGCAGCTTGCTCCAGACATGTAGATGTGTACTCCGGGACGTTGTGACATCAGTGTCCACAGCAGCAATAGAACAGGTCAGTCAAGGGGCTGTGCCTAATCCAGAAAAGGTTACAACAGTTATAGAATGGCTGAAAGCCTCAAAAAACATTCTTGTTAAAGGAAAAAAAAATGGTATTGTGTGTTGGTCAGTTCACCACTTGAAAAGTGAAATTATGAAGAGACTTTCATGTTCCCCAGAGGATGAATCCTACTGACTGTGGTGATCCCTGAACTTTAGTCTACTGCCACCAGCAGCTCAACATTTCAGTTTCCTTTATGGATGGCCAGTGTTGGCATGTTAGCATTCTGTGTCTAAACACAGCTCACAGAGCCACTAGCAGCTGTAGAGTCTTAGTCTTATTTAGAGGCAGAGATTGCAGCTATAAACTGACTGACTGAATGTCATATAGTATACATGGTGCTAATCTTCATGAGAGCTTTGTTTTTTTTTTGCATGCTAAAATGTGAATTGTGGTTTAAAACTCTAAACTTAAAAGTTAAAAGTGCACTTGGTCATGTTATCTTGGCGTGGATAATTTACACGCCTGCAGAGCTGATCCCACCCTCTAAAGATTTTGAATTAGTTTTATTGAAAGGGTCACAAATTATGTACATGTAAAATTTGTGATCCTTTGATCCTTTGTGAATGTACATCTCCAACCATTGGAGGGCCGGTTTCTTTCTCCACAGTTTTAGCTCCCCTAGCACAGGTTCATTTGGTTGATTGTCAAACATGTGTAGGAGGCGGGGACAGGCTAAAATACAGTCTTTCATTTAGATACTTGAAAGTATTAGTGTGTGCAGTTTAAAATGACACCTATAATTACTGTCAAGAAAATGATACCATATTCAAGTAAATTGGTACCCTGAATCGCATGCCACTGTTACTGTTAGTGCTCATTAAGATTCAGAAAACATTTCCAGCACACCTTGTTTCCTGTCTGCCATCCCAGACCCAGGCATATTTTGCTTAAATAGGATAAAAATTTTGGGAGTAATTCTTCTATCATTTCACTCAAACCATCTGTCTCTGCCAGAAAGTCCAAAAGCTCCATTTGAGCGGCTAGAATCGCATTCATTTCCATTTTTTTGCATCAAAACAATAACATCTCTTGCCAAATCCATCTCGTTGGCAAACAATGTAAAATTCACTGAGACTGCAGAAGCTGCCAGTCTTTTCAATGATGATCTCGCTTGTTACAGTAATTATGTTATTATAGCAGTCTTAAAATAAGGGTGGTATTGAATTATTGATGCGAAAATGCGACTCATAACAGCTTTGATATCAGCTCCTCATTTCCTTAAGTGTTCTCTTTTTATTTAAATGCACCTGTGGGTCAGTAGCCTGCACACACTTTTTTTCCCTCCTTATATTGATTTGAGATTGAATCCTCAGTGTTTGCAAGCTAATTAACCATAACTGCAATAATTACAGTAAGCCCCGAGCAGCAGGGCTATTGAGCTGCTGGTACACTAACAGGCCTCTGCAAATGTAATCCAATATTTGTTGTGAGAATATTAAAGGATATGCAGGTCACAATAGGCCTGTGTGCAGCTGCAAGGAGCCCAAATCCAGGTTTATACATGTGTATATTCAATGCACACATGTGCACTTACACATATACTAAAACACACATTACCACAAGCATACAAGCACATAAATTGAATCTGCTCCACTGAAAAAAATGAATTGTTGGCTTTCTCTCTCTTTCTCTGCTCATGTCTAGCTCACCCACACACACATCAACACGCACAGCTTGTTGCTAAGGTAATAACATAACCAGACCACATGGCGCTGCTTTCTAGAGCAAAGAGAAATATTACTGACATATACAACGTGTGTGTGGAGCGGGGGGGCTTCATCCCCATGAGTGACTAATAATGTGTTGTGTTGTCTGCTTGTCCATTTGAGTCTGATGAAGTGCGTGTGTTGTGTGTCTCTGCATGATATTCTTCACTCTCCATGCAAATCCCAGAGAAAAGGCCAAGCGTTGCCTGAGTGACTTGCTGGGAATAAAACGCTGGATTTTATTTACTGAGCCGTCAACACGTCACTCATAGCAGCAGGATTTCTTGGACTTAACTCAGTGACAGGTCACTTAATCACTCACTCACTTAGCCAGACAGGAAGCGTGTATTTTGTTTTCAATAAAGCTACTTTTCACATGCTACCATGGATTTTCCAAAATGTAAGCATTTCAACAAGCTGAAAACTACGCTCTTGTTATGCCAATTGAGTTTTTTTTTCCCTATTCCTTAAAATTTGAAGTGGGTTTGTAATGAGTCTGAGGATTACAGAACTTACTCAGCACATTGAAGGCTATGTAAACTTTCCATTCAAGTGAGAAAATGGGAAAAATCAGAGCTTTCCATGCATCATCATTAATATATTCATTCACTGTGGATCTGAGCCAACTGTTACTGCTGCTCCACACTCCACTGCAAAAAGCAGCACAGCTTTGTTAATAATCTCCGAGCAATTGGCAATGCAATTTGAACCAGCATGGCTTTGCAATAATCTTTGAGAGGCACTTGAGTCCAACTTGTCAACAGAACAAAACACTGCAGTACAGCATACGATTTAATATTAAAATATGGTAAACCGTCATGCCGTCTGTTACACATCTGTGAGCACACACAGCACGCTCTCATGTGCACCTCGAATCACAGCCACTTTAACCCCTGCCTATATGTGTTCAAAAACAAAGTGACGCACATTTTCAGTGTCTTTTGCGCTGATTCAAACAGTGCAGCGTTCATTCCTCCCGCCCATCACAGGGACCTTGATTACAAAATAAATAAATAAATAAAAAGTTTTGAATTCATTGCTGTCGGACAATAGTAAACTCTCATGCCACTTTGATTCATGTAAATGCAAAGGAAATGTGATTTGCAGCTGCAGACCACTGCACTGATGCAATCAAAGCCCACAATCACAAAATCATTTGCAGCATAAATGATATACACAAATGTGTGAATCCCACCAGCAGCTGATTTTCTGTGGTCTCAAATCTGAACATCCACTAAAAGGGGTTCTGCCAAGTGTCTATAATGATTTTCAGATGGTTTCTGAGCAGTTTTTTTTAGCTCTTAAGCTAGAAGATTTTTCCTGACCATTACTACCTGCCAGTACACTACAAGACACCAGTGACAATATTTGAATTCAGGCAGCTAATCAGACGAGAAAGTGCAGATGTTGTCAGTGACCTATCACTTTGAGACAACAGTCATTTCTGCTCTTCTCTCCTCCGCCTCACACCCTGACTCGTTAGAAGATTATTTCCTCGAACAGGTGACCTTCTGGTTCCTGCTCTCCACCACCATCACAGCTCTGCATGTGGACACACACAGCTGCATTTTCACATAAAGGAGAAGGGTACCAACAGCTGTTTGCTCATGGATGTGCAGGCCTTTGTTGACGTCACCTAATCTTTAGCCAAGTTAGCACTGTTTTTTGCAAACATCTGTCTATGTTACAAAGACATCATTGTGTTTTAGGCATATTTGTTGTGTTTAGTGCAGGATAGGTGATATATATGGGTGCATATAAGAACATACTGCACGTTCACTTGGAAGAGGACAACTTTTCAGCAAACTGGCTCAGCAAACTCCATGTGTATCTGTGTGTACCCCAAGAACGCACAAATCTCAAAATTTCAACACAAGGTGACTGTAAAAATATATCAAAAAAATACATTTAAAGCAGAAAATAAAATCTCATCCTCAGTGCAGTGAAGGAACAGTACATTCCAGGTATACTGTAGACCTCGACATGGATTTTATTTGGCGGCACATCTTTATTTCTGTCCCTCTAAATCTCCATCCCAAGAGGCCTGTTCCAAAACCAGATAAGGCAGGGAGGGAGCAAACAAGCTCAGCTTACGCTGTAACAGACAGACATAGGGCAACGTAACACTGTTTTCAGACAAGAGCCACACATATGTGAAAAAATGCAGACTAAAACTACAGTTATATTGCACTGCAACAAGTATGTACTATTGGTAATAGACAGATTAACTGTATGGATCAGCACCCTGAATAAAAAAATCAAGAAAAGAGATTCTTTTAAGCCCTGTATCTGACTGTTAAACATCCCATTCCAAACCCATGCCCTTCTGGGGAGGGGTTGTACAAGATTTTGGAAATTGGCTACAGAGATTCTCTGCCATTCAGCCGTGGCAGCATGAAGGTGCTGTCACATCAAAATTTTGAGGGAAAATCAGTTCGGTCATTAACAGATCAGTAGATCTGCTAATGACTGGTTGGAATGGTTTGCAGATGCTCATGAGACACAAGAATATTTACACAGACACACATAACTCACTTTCTGTTTAGTAAACGACCTACCCTGCTTGGTTACACACAGTCGGAAGAGTCGGCTAGGTAGCTATGTTAGTGGTTAGCTTGCCATCTCTAGGAATAAATCAACTAGCACTTCTTCGGGCAGCGCTCATTATTGCAAAGACACATGGATGAACTTTGCTGTGCCACTGTCTGCTGTGCGGTGGATAAACAGAAAGACCTTTAGGAGATTGTTGTAGAAAAAAACATTTGTGTTGATTCTATGTGATATAAGAGGTAGAGGCTGCCATGTGGTCTATCTAGGAATTAAGAGACAATGAAGAAAAGGAGCTGACATGACGTCAAACAGAGAGAAAGCAGGAGGAGGAGGAATGAGCTGCTCCGGTGAAGATGTTTAGACTGCAATGATCTGTCAAAAGCAATGCTTACTTACACTTCAAACTAATTTTCTCTTTCTCTGCCTTCCACTCTCTTCCCCTTGTCTGTCTGTTTTGTCAGTACATATCTCTTATTTATTGGTTTCTTTTCTCTGCTCCTCTGGCACTTCATATTCCACAACATATTCCATATTCACAACAGAGACAAGTTCAGCAGCCAGTCACTGCGGAGGCAGCATTCATTTTAATCATGGGCCAGGAAAAGCTTTCAACAGGGATAACTTTGTTTCAGGCACTTTTAAGAACTTAGTCACATTATCAATCTTAGATGAATGACTGTGCAGCCAAGATTTCATCTCGACAATATGAAAACTCACAGCGAGAAACAATATTTATCATTCAGTCAGTTACAGGCCAATGTGTTAGCAGCTAGCTTGCCAGCTACAGGAGTTTATCAAACAGCCCTTTGTGCCACTTTGCCTCTCTTTGCAGTCATTTTGTGTCTCTTTGTTGTTGTTTTGTATTTCTTTTTAGTCATTTTGCATCTTGCATCTATTTAGAGTCATTTTGTGTTTCTTTTTAGTTGGTCTATGGTCATTTTGGATCTCTTTTTAGTCATTTTATCTTAGTCATCTTATTTGTTTTTGGTAGTTTTCTGTCTTTTTAGTCATTTTGTGTTTCTTCGATGTTTTGCATCTGATTTTTCATCTCTTTGTAGTCTTCTTTGTGCTTCTTTGATTGACTTTTGAACAATAAATGCTAATATTCTTTGCATACAGCAGCTCTCCAGTAATCTGTTCAAATATGACAGTACCACATATGACTTTGCGCTGTGGGAGGAAGCCAGAGTACCTGGAGGGAACCCAAGCAAGCACAGGGAGAATAGGCAAACTCCACAGGAGTCTGAGGCGACAGTGCTACCCACTGTGCTGCCAGCTCCCAAAATACACAAAATACCAATTCGGGATATCGACACTGGTCCAAAGTTGCCCCAAGATTTCCTGAATGGATTTGACTTTCAGTCAAATATTCCGCACACTTCATCAAACTGTGTAAAACTGGCCTGCCATGTGTGGGCAAGAAGTGGCTCACATTTGGTCCTCTGGTGCCAGAGTACACTGTAGTCGCATACTTCAACACTGAACTCAGCCCAACTCAGCTGGCCACGTTAGATTCTTCTAGTGGACGCAGGCGTGGAGGAGAGCAGTGGGGTAGCAGACTAAGATTTTTTCTACTAATGTTGCAATTCTTTCCATTCTCCGATACAGGTCAATAAAGGTCATAGATTAATTAAAACTCCTTTAAGTCCTGTCTATCACTGTGGTGTCCTTGATGCTACAGTCAGTATGCAGCAGCTCTAAATCAGGCAGACAGCAGCTCACTGATGCTTTTGCTAGAGGTCAGAACACAGTTAATCTCTGTCTTACTCTGTTTGCTTCCCCTTCTCGCTCTTCCACTCTTTCATGTCTTCATTTCCCTCCTCCCTCCCTAATTCCGCTACTCTACCTCCCTCTATCCTTCATTCTTTATCCCTTTTTTCCTAATTCCTCCTCTGCCTTGGTCACACCTGCTCCTCTCTCTCTCTCTCTCTCTCTCTCTCTCTCTCTCTATATATATATATATATATATATATATATATTTATTCTTATGCCAACAATATTTGCCTGTCACTACATTCAGGAAGGAGGGTTGGGCTTATAAAGTGTCTGAATTTGACATTTGCATCAGGGCAAATGCAACAATGCAACTGACTTTGAATTCTGACAGCAGGATTAGTAAAACACACAGATTTATTTTCCTTGAACTGACAAATACCACAGACAGCAGGTCATATCAGCTGTCACAGCGTAACGTTAAGTCTGAGAGTAACTGTTGTCCAGTTTGTTTGCTCTGTGTCTGTACTCCAGTGATTGTAGAAGATTGTTTGTGAGAGCAGAACCTCGACTCAAACACCACTGTGCAACCATGAGTGGACTGAATGGTATTCAAATTCCAACAACTCTAACAGAGTAATAAGTCTTCTCTCTAATGGATCAGCTCACAACATATCAGTGATTAAAGATGATCCAGGACCTTCAGTGAGATCAAGTAGCTCATGAAAGACGTTTCATCTACAGCTATTGTTGCAATGCATCAAATACACATTAAATCAACATTTAAGGAAGTATTCTTGGTCAGTAAAAATTGACTGGGACATCCCTTCTTTTCACCAGGACCACAACATTTTCCTAACCTTAACCAGGTAGTCTTAGTGTGCCTAACTTAACCTAAACTTAACCACAGAGGTGCCTGTTCAGAGAAAACGTTCCTGGATGGCCGGAGAAATTCACATCAGAAAACATTTGAATGGGCCATAATAGAAGGCACTGACATGACCAACTGTAGTTTAGGTTGGACAGCTTGTTAGAGGTGAAGCAGGGGTTAGTGCTATCACCCAAAAACAAGAAGGTTTAAACCCAGAGACATGATGCTGGTGCTGGGGTGTGAAGTTTGCTCTCCCTGTGCTTATGGGCAGAATATATGTTAGTCCTGTGATAGTCTGGCAGCTCCAGCTCCTGTCCAAGGTTATCTGGGATAGGCCTCAGCCCAATGTAAGCCTGCAAAGAATAAGCTGGTAAAGATAATGGATGGTCTTATTGGTATCTTTTACAGCACCCATTCACTCATGTCTGCTTGAGTCTATAAGTATGCATATGATCTCTGTTTAGAGCCACTGCAAGGGGGTGGGGGTATGGATGACCAGGGCAAAATATGTAGTGAAACTAAGTTGAATGAATATGATTTATGTATGGAAACTTCACAACCAAGAGCTGACAGATGTTTTTAATAATTAAAAAGGGGGCGTGAACTTTTTTTCTGGTTTCTGAAGGTGGGAGTGCCAGAAAAAGTTTGAAAACCACTGATTTAAAGCTGTATTTATAGGACTGCGAATGATGAGTTCACTGGAAAATGTCAGTGCCCCCTCAACAGGCCAGCCCACAGCTAAGGCAGGGAACATCAGTCGGTCAGTCGTCAAGTTGAGTCACACACACTGAGTTGGTAATCAGGCTAAGGACAAATCATATTTGTTTAATTCAATAATTCAATAATTTGATCTCTTCTCTCTCTCTTTTTAAATTCCCTTGAATCACATACATCCAAACAATATTATGAACAAAATGAGTCATGTGCTGCAAATAAAAATCTGTCTCGTCTTCCATCTCATCCACGTCCCACCCCCGTCTCCTTCATCACCTTCCTCATCCATCCATCACACTGAATATCATGCACTCCTCCCAGCCCCTCCACTTACTCAGTTACTCCATACACCTCCCTTTAAAATGGATGTCATATTGTTCCACACATGTCACTCTGTGGTAACTCACCCTATCTCCTCCTTCTTCCCTCCTTTGCCCTTCCCTCCATCTATCTCCCTGTGCGCTCACTCTCCCTCCCACTGCCAACGTCGATGGGGACATCACTGCCACACTGTGCTTTGATGCATCCACTCATTCAGCAGAACACACACAGTCCACTTTATATGGTGTTGCACACATATATGTTTCTTCCCATCATTTCTTTTTTCCATACTGACTTTACTCCTCTCCTTCCCTCGGTCTCGTTAGTCAGATGTTGAGGGTTTGGAGTTTCCTCTCCGGGGGCACAGGGGGCCAATTAAATATTTATGGATCAACATCCATTCAAATGTTTGGCAATGGGGAAAGCCTGTGACCGGAAAACTGACATGGCTTGTTTGTGCACAACAGGCGGCAGGGGATGTGCAGAGCTTGTCCTCAGCATGAGTCAGTTTGTGTGTGTGTGTGTTGTAGTGGTTGTGTTTGTAGATGATGTTATTGTGCTGGGTATATTTTTAGGCAGTGGGGTTTTCTACTATAATATTCACATTACCTTATTGACCGAAGGAGGGAAATATGATAGGTAAATCAATGAAAGATGGTAGAGAAGTACTAAATCTCTTAAAACTTTCAGTGACAACTTTGAAACAACCTCAAGGTTCAGCAGTGTCCATTAACTGTGTCTGACCCGTGCAGATAACCCAGCCTGAGCAGTCCCAAGAAGCTGCTGAAATTTATTAGCATGTATTTGCATTTTTAGTCTGCGTGACACTTTCACATCCTCAGTGAAAACCTTGACCATTTTGCACAGCAGAAATAGTTGGTTGATTGGTAAATCCCAAAGTACAGAACATGCATGCCAGATAAAATAACTCCACAAGTGCAACAACTTTTTGGGGCAAAAAAGAAAAAGGACTACCTGATGTCCATGACAGCCATTATGACTTGATGCTCGTTCGCCTCTCCCCAGATTTGATCATTTTTTGATATATATATAATTCTAGAAACATACATTTTAAGAAGTGCTTTGATGAAAGTCCAGGGGTCCTAGTAGCTACAGATCCATCCCACTTGCCTTCATTGATTTAGATGCAAAAGGATGATTTTGTTAGAACTAGGTCCAACTGTGTGCCAGTATTTTCATCATTGTTAATTTAAGGGCCAACGGTTTGTGTTACCAGATTACAAATGTAATTGATAGCTCATCCACACATGATTAACAGTCACCTGCTTTGTTTATGGTTGAAGGAAAATGCTGTTGCATATAAACACAAGAGGAACTTAGATTGTTTTATGTTCCATCGTGATCAACATGGCAAAAGAACATCTCTCCAAGCTGAGCGTAGAAAGATGACAGGAAGTGAGTGAGGAGTGAGACTGGTTATGGCATGCAACAAGGCACCCAGCTGAGCTTGAAATCAATGTTGTGGTTCATGACTGGTGCCTTACCCCTAGGCCATTAGGACAACTTGGAAGCAATTTTTGGTACAGATTTTTTTTTCTGTGCGTTAGAAGCCAACACAACCCCATGGAACAGCAGAATACTCCAGACTTTAACCTGATGCTTTAGTGCCTCTTCCCCAGCTGAGCTCTCATGAGCAGGTTGGAGGCATACTGTGTTATGATCAGAGAGTATCTGATCTGGATCTGGAGCAGATGTAGGCCCCCATGATGCACTGCAGCCACGCTAAAGCATTTTGTTGTGGAGTTCGCAACAGGTGGTGTAGTGATGCTCATGTATACTCAGCTAGCAACTGCAGTTTAAACCACCACTCTGATGGTGGAGGCAGATTCTGCTTCCGCTTAAAATTGTAGATGTGGTGAAGGGTTATTTCATCATGGGAGGTAGAATCAGCATTTATAGGGCACAATATGAATTCACTGTCTTAGTATTAAAGAATAATATATGGTGATACAGCAGCACACCTGTATTTTCTACTGAAGGTGTTGGCTCTCGCCTCATTAACTCAACTCACTGTCCAGATCTAGATTGAAGATCCAAATCCACTGAATAAATCCACGTTCAAGTCGAGGCAGGTGTGGCACCATACATGAAGCCCTACGCTCACACAGATGGCTGACATTCATTTGCGCATGTCTAATACTCCTTAGAGACTACATTACCAAGAACTATCAAAGGTAGGGGAATGGCAGTGGAATGCAATTATTCAGCTGTTGTTTTTCCTCCACACTAAGTAATACTGGTGTCAGCCTCCTGAATACTGCACATCGGTGCTTTTCAAACACATCCCATCGAGGCCTGACAGTCAGCTGGTTTTCATTCCTGCCGAGCACTACAACAGCTGGTTCCACTGATTAGCATAACCTCAACAAAAGCGGAGGAGCTACAGAGTGAAATGAGCTGCCACACTATATGAGCGGAGTCAAAATCAGCAGAATCTTTGGCATTGATGCCTCATGACTAAGAAAAGCTGGTGTAAGTGTAACCGTGCGTCTTAAAGTGGCTGATTCAGGGGAAGGAAATATTCCTGGCTGTTACCCTGCTACAGACTGACCTGCTCTCTGTGTTGGGGAAAGCAATAACTTTTGCAGGACTATCCGATGCCAGTGTTCTGTATATCAAGTGCTGACACATACAGTACATACTTTACCTTTGTTCATAACTAAAACCAACACTTTGTATTATATTCACTCACCCATGTGCAGTGGAGGATTTTTCACTCTCCTGGACCCGTTCTAAGGCTGATGAAGTGTCCCATGGTCTTTGTGGTTCTTCTTCGTGGTAACTGAGTCTAATACCAACTTCAGGAACATCATTAGCTGGAGAATGGGCAGATTCTGTGGGGCATACACAGGTATTTGAAGGTAAAGGAACTCATTAAACTGACAGAATAGGTGAGAATGGACCTAATTAATGAAGAACTTCTTCAGCTCTGCTTTCACACCTAACCTCCTTCGTTCAGTTGAAACAAACCCTGGCAAACTTGTCATGGTAACACGTACGGGGGGCTGCAAGTGAGTACAGGGATTATACCTGATCAATCAAACTATCAGAAACTGCAGTGTGTTGTGTCTTCTGCTGGAGACTCTCACTCTTCCACGTCCTCGCCCACAAGGAATGGAGTTACACCATGATAGTGATGAAACATGAATAACATCGCAGATATTACTTTGCTAACATAGTATAAAAATATTACTACTTCACATTATTTCCCTTGGACTTTAAAGCCTTTGCCTGTTTAACGTTACTCGTCCTGCACATGTGTTCGTCTGCGGGATTACACCAGAATATCTAAATAACATCAGAGACATAAACCTGCCTTGTTATTTTTTTTTCTTTTAGAACTCACAATGAACCGTGTTGGTCTGTGTATCACTGACAGTGTAGTATCAGTAACTGTTACTGTTGAAATTGTTAGCGATAATGCTATCCATGCATAGGCTCAGCTACTCCTCGGCTTAGACAAGTATTTGACTTCAGGACCTATTGAAATATTTGCAGGTTTATTGTCACACTTTCTACATTACAACAAAAAACATGTCACCCAAAACTACTTCCCCTCATTGACACTAACTTACCCTCGGGCAGCAGACTCTCTGGATTAAAATGTATTTCTCTTTTGGTCAGCTTGGCCCAGTTGTTAGTGACGTTGCCATGGCAATGCACATCCATGAACTTGGCAGGGCAGGAGCTTCTGAAGGAGCACTGAATACAGGCAGGACATCAGTACATACTATATACACAGTACAAAGATTCAGCAATATTGGGCACTTACATAGATAACACCTGAAGAACACATCATAGACATATACTAGGTAGATACACACAGTGTTAAACAGTATCACTATATCACATGGTGTGAAAGGGTTAAATTATTGAAGCTGCTTTTCAGTGTGTTGCTGCATTGTGATCTCCTCCTGCGTGTTCCTGCAGAATAATCGAGGAAACTGCAGAAACAAAACAGCATGATTTATTGATGAGAAGTAATATTGAAAAGCTTCTCAAGCAAACAGACCTTTTTGATGTTACTCAGCAAAATGGATTGTTGGTGTATGACTGGGTGCCAGAGTGTGTGTGTGTGTGTGTGTGTATAAACTGTGCCTCTGAGATGTCGGCGAAAACCGCTAAATAGGGCAACCCACATGACCCAAAAATCCTCACTTCCTCTCTCCAGTTCTGTCTGTTTCCCTTCATCTCTCCCTCCCTGTCTCTCTCTCTATCTCAAATGGGAACATTGTATGTGGCCTATCTACAGTCCAACAACCTCCTCTGGGCATTATGGCACACAGGCATGCACACACACACACACGCACGTCAATCGATGCTCTAGGCATACAGCAGACCGGCAGCAACTTTCAAACTGGCTTAGCACGGCTTACTACAGCTTAGAAAGGCAGATTGGTTACAGAGAGTGTCCCTGAACCAGAAAGGCACTCATCCAGTCACCAATATGGTCAACATTTCTAACAACAGCTGATAAGCGAGCTATGCAAATGACAAAACACACACGTACACACTGTCCTCAAGTGTCCAAGCACACTTTGGGCTGAGGTTTTGAGCATCCTGCATTTTCATACCTGGATCAAATCTGCATAAACTTGGGCAGATCTCACAACACACCCAGAGTCACCATAACACAGCCCTGCTCTTTTCTTATGGGGAACCACCGGCGCTCTGCTTGTGACCTATTTAGCCTGTCCTCACTGTGGCCTGGCTGGTTTACAGACGCTATCTCAAGCTGATGATGCCCAGGCACATTTCCTACAAAGCCAGATTTGGCTAAAGCTATTAACAGACTCCCATATGAATATGGATTCTGTAACCTTTTAAACCCAAAATCCTAAAACAATTCTGATGGGAGTTTTCGCAGGTGTGGACACAGAAGAAACACTGCATTCACCCATTGTGGATGCTAAACACTGTTAAAGTTGTGAAGTACAATGTCATCACATTTGAATAACTATATAAGCAGATTATATTTTGAGTTTTAATGTGTGTAACTGTTTGGCCTTAATCCTGATTTTTGCCAAAAATCGGCTTTTTGGCTTTAAAGGCATTAACCATTTGCAGTTAGCAAGTCGTGGCTATTTTGAGGCTAGCGGCCACATGGCAGGGAGGTCAGAGCAACAGCAGTGTAGGAAAACAGAAACGACACCACATGAACTCAGCAGACGCATCCTGTTCAAAAACATTTGAAATGATTTCTGTCGTGTCAGGCTGACTGTGTGTTCCTTCACAACATACAGAGGCTTTACAGATGGGGGCTACCTCAGCTAGACTCTGTTTTGGTTTAGACAGTTCATCAAAATGAGTGACAAGCAGAGCTGAGACCAGCTGAGCCTCATGATACACTCCAGTACACTCCATTGACAGAAGGTGAAAAGTAACATTTTGGAGCCTCAGACAGAACAGGACACAAAACTTCCGCCAATCACAGCATCATCCTGATCTCAATCCTATTTATAACAACTTTGGGTCAATCCATGCCATTATTAAAATGACACAATGGACACAGTATGGTATTATATACTGTACAATCTCATGCAATCAGTTCCATAGCCAAGCAGTAAATAGAGTATGTTTATTTCCATCGATGTCTGAGAAACTGTGAATGCATTCATTAGAATTTTTTATTTAAATTAGTGATCCTTCACAGAAAATCACTACCATTTATGGATCTTTGTGCTTTTATTTATTTACTTGCTATGACTTTCTTCAGATTCTTTAATTACCAAGATTAAAAATAGGACTTAGCAGTACAGTCTTGTTTTAAGCATTAAAAGGCTGGATCACAAACTGCTGTACAGATTTGCTCAGATTTGAGCAGCCAATAAAATCTAGTCTGTGTTTTACAGATGGAGGTAGAAAAACCGTCATTACTGCAGGGGTATCTCACTTTGAAATATATGTAATGAAGCTTTTCACACTCACTCCAAGTCTGTTTGTTTTTCTCTGGGATGCTTAGTGAAGTGTAATCTCCATAGGCAGCTGTTTAAAACACACAAATCTGCTGTTTATATGTTCTGAAATTATTAAAGTTATCTGTAATGACTGATTAAGGCCCCCAGTGAGACTATGAGCTTGCTGATTGCACTATAAGATTCTTGTTTACAGATTCTATAGACGAAGATGAAATCACTTAGCTAAGTCAGTAAATGAAAACACAGTCAGTCAGCCTGGTGAAGACAAGTTTTAGCTCTTTTACACTACAGGAACTTACTGACCTGTCACTGAACTTGTTGTCCAGGAGCTAAATTTTGGCAGCTTTCAATGACACCTTTCTAAATCAAAATCCAAGAACTTGCGGGGGGAGAGAGTGGGTGCTCGCAGGGCTGTCATCGATGATTGGCCAAACAGATGCGTCGTCCCCTCCTGAGCTATAACAAATAAAACATAGCAATAACAACCATTTCACATTTGTGTGTCCATGGATGAGGATTTTTTTGCAACGTTTTATAGCGTAACAAATGGAGGGAGCATGTTGGTCTGTCCTCTGGTTCCCATAGTTGAAATGAGTCATTTGGCTTCTCAGTTACTCCACACTGTCAGCTGACAGGACAGTAGAATATCTGAGGATTCATCTTTTTGGCCCAAAAGACTAAACTACAAATACATTTGCCAGGCTACCTTCATACATCGGAGGGGCAGACTGTGATGAATCCAAATATCCTCCTCCGTTTATTTTATTTTGCTTCCCTATCCCCTCTCCCTGCACACAGACTGGATTTCCTGCTGTTCCCCCTCATTGCTTATGATTTCCTCTCACTTTGCAAATTGCTCCATGCTTTCATCTCAACATTTCTCTCTCTGTCTCATCCCCTCACTTGTTCTTCATCAAACAAACAGCTACATTATCCAACATGGGAATGAGAGAGTGCGAGAGAGCACCAGGCGCTGGGGGTTAATGCATCTCCTTTATTCACCAATCACATAGCTGCTCTGTCCTTATTTCTGTGCTCTGATTAGACAGAGGAGCTGTCTGTCAAACTATATTGGGGCGTGGATGATCATGCATGCAGACGAGCAACCCTGCTACACCCGCTCCATCTCAATCACACAGGCTTGGCAAGTGAACACACACACACACACACACACACATATGCACACACAAACACGCAGCATGCACATAACATTCCCTATTGCTTTTTCAGACTAATACACTCACTATGAAAGGGACTTGGGAAGCTAACAAGCATGTGACATTGAGAAGGGTGAACAAGGTGGCACACACACACGCACACACACACTACATATGTATGCATAAATCAATAGGCGTTCTATGGCTGCATTTACTAAGGTCAAATGGGGCTTGGGCTGACGGGAAATAAGAGGACAGTGTGTGTGTGTGTGCATGTATCTATGTGTGTGGTGTGTGGCTACATGGAGGTGGTATAACGGATAGACAGAGAGAATAATGAAAGCATCTCTAAAAGGAAAGGTAGGGAGGCTGAAGAAGAGGAGGCGAGAAGAGCGTAAATCAGAAGATGAAAAGGAGAGAAGAAGGGAGCGAGGAGATAGGAAGGGATGAAGACAAGGAGACGGGGCGGATAGATGAAGGTGGAGGAGAAGAAGAGGCAGGTGTGGAAGAGGAGGGCAGATAACAGCGGCTGCAGCGAGTGGAGGTCAGTAGGCGAGATGATGGAGAGATGAGTAGGAGGCGGGAAGGAAGGACGAGAGAGGTCAAGGAAGGGGCTGTGAACCCATTTGCTGAGCTCAGGTGTTTTGGTGGCACTGTCATGTCCCTAAAACAACAGACTATTTGATTTCTGAACTGCTATGAGAGGCAACCCCCGGTCAGAGGGCACGACGGCATTTATTTTTCCATTCCTGCAGCAATTTCTTGTCATTGACGAGGGAGAGGATGAAGCTGTGCTGCCACTTATTTTAGCCTCAGGTCGGGTCATGCTGGAGGACGTCGGAGGACTGGGTAATGTTTTCGTATGTTTGGTCTTCACTTATATCATTATGTTAGCATTTCCAGTAAAATCAGTAACACCAGTAGACACAGCTCCAACACAACTGGTCAAACAGGCTGACAAGCTGTAAACAATTCACCAATTTCAAGACTGATTTGTTAAACTGTTGTAAAAAGTTGTTCATAAACACCACATTAGAATCCCACCTGATTACATTTGTTATCATTATAACCAGAAGATACTGAAGGTAAACTAGAGCTAGTTTAATCCAGTGTCTGGATCTTCTCTGTTCATGACACTTGATAGTAATGGTTAATGATAAATTTCGTCAGTTTCCTTTTTAACTTTAACTTTGCAACTAATTTTGTAAATATTTGATATCACAGATATGCAAATTAGCATGTGACATAATCCAGAAACTTTTTGGAATATTGGAGAATTTGTTGACAAAATATTATCTTACTGACCTTCACTTACAAAACATGTACATCCACACAAAATGTTCACTGTCACTCATTTGTTTTCCCTACAATATCTGTCTTTGCAAAAAAATTAACCTTTGTGTAGTTATGTTTAAGCAACACAAAGCTGACCTGCATAAACAACTAAGTTCAGGGAAGATGATGATCTTGGTTAAATTATGGACAAGTCTGGCAAAGTTAAGGCATGAAATGCTGTTTTGTTTTTTTTTTTTTTTTTTTTTTTTTTTTTAGCCCCCAACCAAAACCCTGGCCTCCCCCACCCCTTAACCCCGTTTTTCCTTACCTCAAAACCAAAAGAAACACAGGATACACCCCTGAGGCCC
>JBBMJY010000002.1:3223820-3250920 GCA_037833715.1 Toxotes lorentzi | reverse complement strand
AAGCTGACCTGCATAAACAACTAAGTTCAGGGAAGAGGATGATCTTGGTTAAATTATGGACAAGTTTGGCAAAGTTAGGGCATGAAATGTTGTTTTTTTTTTTTTTTTTTTTTTTTTTTTTTAGCACATAACCAAAACCATGATCTTCCCCAGACCTTAACCTAGTGTTTCAGTACCTTCAAACCACAAGGAGCACAGGATGCACTCCTGAGGCCCATTTCCTGAAACTGAATTTTGAGCACTGCTTATTTGTAGGATCACAAATGGCAGTAGCCTCCCATTTCACAAATGACTGTCATGTACAAATTGCAGAAACAAGTCTGACATTGCTTAGGATTAGTTTTTATTACTAAAACATGTTAAAATTAAAACAAGAATGGATTTTGCAAATGACATGTTCCATATTTAGTGAAATAAGCCCCTGGTCTCTGGTGTGAAAGCCCTGTGCTCTGTAGGCCCAAACACACACACTGAATTTGTCCCTGTGACTTTTCTGCATCATAAACGTGAATTTAGGCAGAGCACAAAAAACATTTTAGAGGAGATGCAATTGCATATGAAGTCAATAGAAAGATGCAAGTGGATGCAAATAGATTCAAGTTTGCCGTAGCAGCCACAAACTGGGGTGAAGAGGCATCAGCACGGATTGAGAATGTTTGTTTATCCAGAGGCTTTAAGATCCTAATTTCTATACTGGGACAAGGGGGAATGGAGAGAAACTGTATTAACATATACAGAACAGAAGAACCAGATTTCCTAGTGAATTCTGATATTAGGAGAAGTCTGAGCTGCCACATAGACACACACACACACACACACACACATCAGGTACATACACTGGGCTCAGTTGGACACATTTGTGAATTAGCAAATAGGCAAAAAAATGTAGCTTTGTGTCTTAGCACCCATTTAAGTTTGGTTTGGACATCAAAGCCATTAAAACAACATAAGCAGGATTTTACAAATTTGCATTCATTTGATTGGCCAGTGAAGTGTCTTGCGTTGACATTGTGTTGTCTTGCTGCAAAAATTGATCCAAATTTCAGCTTTTCTGCCAGATGACCCAGCAGTTTTTTGCCAAAGCCCTCTGCATTGGCAGCCGCAATGTGTCGCTGGACTGGCCTCATTCAAATGAACGAGAGGATTGTGTGTTTCCACACAAAGCAGCCTGGTCTAAAAATTGGGCTTTTGATGGCACATCACACTGTTAAATCAGAAACATTTAACGTGAAACAGTGAAGACGTCACACAGGAAGATGGTTAGTGTCTGTGTCTCCAGCCTTACAGACAGTGTGTCATTTGGAGAGCATGTCCTCTCATCCTTGTGTTTTTACTTTGCAAATATGACTCTGCCGTATCACTCAGCAAGTCAACTGTTTGCTCCAACAATAGCCAAAAAGCAGCAGGTAAGTCAGCAAACTGTGTCTTTGATTTATTCATACCTTTCCAGTTTTTTTTTCCCCCTCTTTTGAATGATGTTCCTCATGCTCATGAGAGAAACAATGTTTTTTGGGAACAGTAGGTGGGAAATGTGTATTATTGTAGAGAAATGGAGTGCTCGGTGTTTATACCACCCCATAGGTGCAGTGGTAGACACACCAGCCACCGGAGCCACAAATATATTTTATCCTTTTATAATCTCTTCTGGAAGCTGGAAAAAAAAAAGAAGAAAAAACATATTACACCCTCAGCACAGAGTTTCAACCTCTGCAGAGACACCAATTTATCATGTGTGGTACAACATGGAAATATATAAAATTGTGAAAACAGGCTCAGAAAAGCCAGGAATTCAGCTCTTGTCAGATCAGAATGTTTCATGGTCACATCCTACCTCAAGTCAAACATCACCCTGTTTCCTATCCAACATTAAGACCAGAAAGACTAGATTCTTGTTAGCTTCCTACAACTGATGGCTCAGTGCATGAAAATATCTATTACATGGACGTGATAAACAGGCCAGCAGTAACACGTGTCTCAGCAGCAAGTAGGATCAGCAATTCCAATCTGAAATTTAGTAATTGCATTAGTTACTAATACCAGTACCAATCAGTAATAGCTCAGTGACTGCAAGGCAAAAATGAACAACTCTGAGCACCTCAACCAAATTTCATGCAAAAGAAATGAAGCACAACAATGCTGCATCCATTTCAGCCAGAGTAGACCTCTCCATTTCAGCCATGTGGAGAGCCAAGGGTTAAAGATGCTTCAAAACCTGAACAGAATCAAAACTATCATCACCATACATCATATATCACTACACATGGTCAGATCCAACTAGAGATCGGTGACAAGTGGTTTTTTTTAGTAAATTAGGTAATGTGACCCATTAGATGGACCGGGAAATGTAGTTACACAAATCACAGTTTATCAATAAGCACCTCAAAGCCAAATAATAATGCTCAAATATTAATATACATCGCTCCAAATATCCTGCCAGTGTTAGATGACTTATTTTTCTTTTCTTTTTGAATTTATCGATGAAGAAATATTCAAATTCAATCAAACTCTGTATTAAGCCAGTGGCACAAAAGAAAAGGAGAGTTTGATTTTCTAGAGGAAACTATGTTTGGATTTAGCTGAAATGAAACAACCTGAAAGCTGCAGTCTTAAGCCAAAGGTGTGAGAGTTGGAAACCCTGGATCTGAGTGAGGAAACAGAGCTAAGCTCCAGCAGGGTGTGATCTGCAGATCAGGAGGCAGGGCTCAACTCCAGCAGACTCCAGCCAAATTTAACCCCTGACCCCAGGGCAGTTTCCTGCTTTACACAGTTGGTAATCCAGGCTTAACTTAGGATCACTCAGCCTGTGGAAACAGTTTTATTATATTTTATGTGGCAGTGAAGACAATGTCATCACCTTGGGCTTGGAGACAAATTACAGTAACAGAAAATCTCTGTTACAAAGAACTTTGAAAGACAGGGACATTCAACAGGCAGCATCAAACAAAAGACTATCAAACTGCATGATTAGTGTGGATTTTGAACTAAGAGTCGGGGTATCTCTGCCAACTCCACCTACTCCGTCGGACTGCAGTACTAAATTCCTGGGGAACCCCTTTAATAATAGAGGGGGAGCACCTTTAGCAGCCAGTGATTCCCAGGACCCACCACTGTCTGCTTAGCTTTATGAAAAAAGTGGCCATAATTATACGTTTTTAAATGTGTTGCTGGGAGCTCACTTGAAAATAACAATCATAATTCATTGTAGTGCTCTCTCCATGTGGAGGTTCTGATGTTAATGTACAATATCAACAGTGGTTGAATGTAACCAATTATATTTACTGAAGTACTGAGCTTAAGTATAAATTTGAGGTACCTGGACTTGACTAAACTATTCCCATTTTATGCAATTGTATACTTCTACTCCTCTACATCTCAGAGCAAATTTATTTTTTACTTCACTACGTTTGTCTCCACTAAATTCTTCTTCCACCATTGGATACCAACACTTGTGTTAGCATGCAGGCCCCAGTACTTTTTAGATCACATGTATTGTGTACAGCATGAAGTAAACTAATGCCTGGAAAAACAAGTTTCTAAGGTAACGACATACTTCCATTTTATCCCTTTGATGCCTGGTGACTGACAGGAAGCAGAGTGAAAGTTGAATGCTGATATGAAAACACGTCAAGTCAGACACAGTCAAACAACAGGAAAACTATTTTCTGTTGCTACTGAAGACACTAACAGCAGGAAAGGAAACTGAAAACCATTTTATCCTGTATCGAAATTAGATTTGGTGTAATTTTAAATGTCAAAGATTTAAATTAAGCCATCTCACGATTGGTGAAGCATAACACGAAGAGCTCTCCAACTCAGCATCAGGGCACCTACACATCAGTGCAGTGAAATCTAAATCTCTTTGGCCCACTTTGAAAGTTATAATTTTAGATGCAGCACTGCAGCGAGGTGCTAAAGCCAAAGGCCTCTTCAAGTGCCAGTGAGAGGCAGATGAAAGAGCTGCATCAAGCAGAAAATAAAGATTAGCTTGGAACAGACTTACATTCAGTTAAATGTGATTTGCTATCAAACTGATAGCATTATATGGGCTGTGTTTATGAATCAAATTAACTTATCATTTATTATGCAGTTTAACAGTCCAGTCCAGATTTGAGAACACAAATTATGCACCTCTTTTAAGGGACCATTTTAGAAGGTTTCCTAAGCCTAACAGCAGAGAGACAGACTGCAGTGACGGTGTCAAAACAGACAAAGCCTGGAGCTTCTCCACTATCCTTCTGATAGCAAAAGTAACACACTTGAACTGGCATGTATTGTAAGACCCCCAACTGTTTACTCTATTGGCCCTGACTGTAAATGGGCATTTTCTCCCCTATGAAGAAATTATTTCATGGATCTGAGGCCCAGCTATGGACCTGGTGAACTGTAACAGTCTTCTCATCAAGTGCATTCACACTTATGAGCTGCCAGTTACAAGTTCACCCTCCTGCTCTCAGCAGTTATGTAGCTTGGGAAGCTGAAGCCAACATTCAAAGATGTTGCTGTGACTCTGGACACTGAAGTTTACCCTTCCTGAACTTCAGCGTGTGTTAAACGTTGCAGAGTTTTTGGTGCAGCCATAATTCTGTATGATAACCTTTCCTGTTTGTGGTTAATGCTAATTTAGTAATGTTCAGCTGGTAATGTTGTTCACCATCTTAGATTAGCATATCAGCATGCAAGTATTTGCTTCTGGCACTAAACACAAAACAGAAAGCATCTGTCCAATAGTTATTTTGGACTGGATCAAAGTAATGAACTGACTTAATAAGCACAGAGACATTATCATTATGACAGTACAGCCATGTCATTAATGTAGATAAAAACAAATGAGCAGGTTTTTGACTTGACCTTCCTACTAAAGAAACCTTTGGTCTTAACATATCAAGACAGCTGAGTGCTTAATATTGGATGAACATTTTTACATTTCTGCTTATCTCTACATCACATTTACCCTCTCAGAGAAGCTTAAGAGATTATTGTAGAGCTGCCTTTTTTCATTTACCACATGGTGGTAGTCGATTTATTATGTTTTCACAGCGCTTTAAATTGTCTGGCAATTTATTTGGGTTAAGTGAAATCAATGGTCTGTAACTTTGAAAAAGATTGTCAGTTAAATTTCCAAATTTATAAACTGGCACTTGTAGAAAGCTAACATTTATAATGGCTAGCAGTCAATACTTTTTGCGTTGCTTAGTTAGCCTCCTAACTATAGCTAGCTAATTAACAAAGCCAAAGGTCGACTGTTTGTAGACTGAGCTGACTCCTCTCAAGATACAGCTGCTTTGAATGCAAATAATGCATTAGATATACAAAAAATTGCACAGCTTCTGTTTCTTTGACGGTAATTTGTTTGATTATTTTTTTTGTGTGTGTGTGTTTTACTGAAGCTACTACACTTCATAACATTATTTATGTTTAATATTTTCTTTTATTCCTTCTTATTTCTGTTTAAATAGAAACAGAATCAGGAAAAACATTACTTTCACTTGATGTGCAATTAGGAATTAGGAAATAAATAAGTGAAAAAGTAAAAATAGAACTGTGGTGGCCACCACAGAAAATGGCACTGGCCACCACAGACTCATAAAACATCCACATTATGGTGCCACAGACGCTTAAGGAGCAGAACCTCTGCAGTAAAAGGAATTTATCCAGTCCAGTTAGCTGTCCAAGTAGATCCCCAAGTATTTGTGCTCCTGTTCCATCTCCACCATCTCTCCGCTGATGGACAGAGGAGTTGCAGGAGTCCTGGAACTCCTGAAGTCCACAAAATTGTCTTCCATCCTCTGGTACTCTAATGCATCTGATGCTCCAAACAACTGCTGAGTCGTCTGAGAAATTGTGTAGGTGCGGGGGCTCGGGGCGTGAACACTCTTCTGCTGGTGTCGTCATGACCAGCAGTCTTTACCAGGTGGAATCTACTCAAAGCCCCCTTTGCTGGGTCAACAGAGATGTTCAGCAGATTGGAGGTGTCATCGCTGATCAAAGTGGTCAATGTGAGGATGCATGTCAAATCTATTGAAGAAACGGTTCAGCTCATTAGCTCTGTCGATGTTCCCATCTACCATGTGACTGCTGGGTTTGTAACCAGTGATTGCTCTCATGCCTCTCCAGACATCCCTGGTGTCTTTCGCCCTCATCCCTGTCCCCTGACCCTCTTCTTGGTGCTTGGTAACACATGGCTTGTTGTTGGGAAAACAGAGCAGATGTAGTCACACAGAAGCTGATCTCTGTGAGTCTGTCAGTCTATGTATGTCCTCACCATCTGGCACCTCTCAGTTAGTGCACTGAAAACAGTCTTGCATAGTTCCATATGTCTCCTCAGACTACCACCTCACAGTCTTGATGGTGGAAACGTTGACACCTGACCAGTGGTCTGTACTAGGGCTGAAGGTGGACCAGGATGTGGTCTGATCTTCAAAACAGGTGGAGGGCAATGGCGCTGTAGGCCTCTTTGACATTAGTATACAGCAGGTCCAGGGTCCTGTCTCCTCTCGTAGTGAAGTCCACAAGCTGATTGACAGTGGGGAGAGTCTTTTCCAGTGTCACATGATTGAAGAGATGAAGACAGTACTGGGGTCTGGAGTTTAATGGTAACAGAGTGGATGATGTCTGGGTTAGTGGAGGGGGCAATGTTGAGTTTGTGGAGGGGGGAGTGTAAACAGTAACCAAGAACCATGTGTCTGACAACTCCCTGGGTATGTAGCATGCACGTAGCTCCATGGCTAAAAATTCAACGTTTGGGATGCAGAAATGTTCCGAAACCAGGGTCACACCAAGTTCTTAATAAAAGCGGCGAGCTCGCTGCCTCTAGTAAGTGCACTCTGAAACAAAAAATACAAGCCAAAGGTCTTTTTAGAGCACACTGACTTTCAACCCTAATTACTTCTGTAATGTACACCAGCCATCCACAGCATTAAAAGTTAGCTGTTTTAATGCTGTGGTTGATGGGTGTACAGGATGCTGAGGTCAGGGCAAACTACCTCGACAAATGCCACCATACCACTGAGAGAGGTTATAGCCATTTCCACTGAGTGGAGGCTGTTCATGGAGTCTAACATGCATCCCAATGAATCACTTTGGTTTGACTTTCAGGGTGAACATAAATTTATATGGAAATTTGTCATTTATATTGCTATCCATACTATCTCACACTCCTGAGTGCTCAACATTATTTTGTGATATACTTCATCAGTCCTGCAACCAATGATTCCATGCTTATCTCTCCTCTCTCACAAACACACTTCCTCTCTTGATGAGATTCATGTTCATATCCATGTATAAACTGATTAACTGCTTTGAAACAATTTTTTTTAACGAGTTTCAATACATATGACATTAGTCACGTATCCTATTAATTAGGGCCTTTTATGTATTACTTTTTCAAATTCTGTGCTTGCGTCACACACACATGTACTCACACACAAACACGAGCATACACTGACAAATACATGCACATGCAGAGCACACAAATATGTACCACTCTGGGGACAGGAACACAGTCCTTGTATGGAACAAAAAAACTAAACAAACAAGCACCAAAAAAACAAACATGAATACACAAACACGTGAGTTCCTGTATATATGCATATACACTGTAAAGCAAACACACATCCAAAGGATTAGCTAACGTCATACGCTCATTGATTTTGCCACATCATCTACATATTCAAGAATGAAAAAACCTGTAATGTAAAATTTATCATGCATGAAACTGCTTTCCTTGGGCTGTAAAAGGCAATAGGGCAGCAGTAGGGAAGATTAAAAGGGGGATTAAACATATGTTTTACTGAATATGATTTGTGTGTCTGTCTATGATCTACATGCTTGTGTGTGTGTTGATTTATGTGCACAGATAGATTAGAACCTTATAAGAAACTGTATTACGATGCCTGTGTGTTTGTGACGTGTGCATATGCTCATGTGGATAATGTGTATATAGATAAAGCTGCATGTAAAAAAAAGAAAAAATCTGTGTGCACAAGAAAAAAAGGAAAATAAGGAGCAACACATTTAGCTGTTTTTCAAGATTAAATGTAGCTTTTGCAGAAGAGGCAGAAGTGTAATGTACAACATACATTTACTCAAATATGGTGTGTTATGTGTGTGTCATCTAAACTGCAACCAGAAATGGGCTTTCAGCAAATATGAATCTGTGCCAAAGATCTTTGCCATAGTTCACAGTGCACCCATGGGTTTACCAAGCTGACTCCAGTGAGCTCCAACTACAGGACTCATTATGCATCATATTGTGGAAGCAAATACGTATAAATTTGTAGTGCCAACACACCATGGAAAACAACATGTGAGGATGATGATACCAAAAAAACATTTCAGCTCCTCAACTGAATCAAATGAAAAAAGGAAGAGTTTATAGTGACTTTCTCACAGGATCTCAGCAGAAATGTGATTGGATCATGTTTAGCAGAGTCAGGCTCAGGTGTCTGTGATATGTGAGGACCTTAGGTTGCTCCTGCATTTTATCTATCAGTCTTGAGGCTTTGTGTTCTAGAGAGACCTTGTGTCAGAGACTAGTTGTAATATATCAGTGGGCTGTTGTGATTTGGGGCTTACAGCAAGTTATTGACCTGGGGCTCCCAGCAGGTTAATCCAGCCCTGGTGATAACACCTCTGCACTGTTACTTAAATCTACATCAATTTCCCTTTTTTGCCACTTTTTTTGGATGTGGCAAACGTTACCAAAGAGAAGTGAAGACAAGACGTGAAATGCATTCCAGAGAGAAAAATACTCTGCATGCACGCTAGAGATCATGTTCACATGCGCACTACTTTCATGCGTGAGCATGAGCATATATACACACATGCCGTATTTCTGATGACATGTTAAATGCAGCTGAATGTTCCATCATGTTCATTGGCTACTCTGTAACCGTCTGCCTGTAGGTTGGTGCAGAGCAGGTAGTGTACAGTTGATTTACCACTTTATCACTGAAAACAGCTGCCAGCTGTGGCTGTACAACACTACAAGAGCAGTGAGAATAAAATACGAAAAGCAAGCAGGTCTTGAAAGCCAAAACAATTAGCTGAAAGATGCTAAAACACTTAATGGACCTTTCATATTACTTTGATACTATGTTTTGTTAATGTAAAATTGTTGATTAAGGCAGCTTTAAGTAAAAAAACGAAATGACTGTAGGGCCTCACAAGTATAGCAAGACACACGTGAAGGCAAATGCATATAAATTCACAGAGGCAGAAAGCAGGGAGATAACAGCTTGTAGGATATGTTGTAAGTCCCTGAGTTTGTACTGCAGCATGTTGTAAAAAAGACAGTAGATTAAAGATCTTCATTATACAGCACATCAGAGGACGAGCTAAAAACTAAACTAAAACTAAAACTAAAAAGGGAATCAAGAGAATGAGGAGGACGGTGAAAAAAGTGAAATAGTGAAAAAAGAAAGAAAATGGGCACACTGGAGGACAGGAGAGAAGAGAAGGAACAGTAATGTGAACTGCATCTATAAAACAGAGGGGAAAAACACTCTCCCTGCATAGTAGAGACTATATTCACATGCACACAACTTTCATGGGTGAGCATGAACGTACACACACACACACACACACACATACACACACACACAGATGCAGAACAACATTAAGCACAGAGAAAGAGAGAGAGAGAGAGAGAGAGCATTTGGAAGCTTGTATAAGTCTCTCTGTGGGTGTCAATTAAATCTCTCAGCTCTGTCAACAGCACACACACACACACACACACACACTCGTTCTCTTTCAACAGCTAGTGCATCGTCAACACCGGCTGGCTTGGCAAGTGGGAGAGAGGGAGAGAGAGAGAGAGAGAGAGGGAGGGAGAGGGAAGAGGTGTTGGAGAGAGAGAAAGAGAGATAAGAGATAAAGAACTGGTAACACGAGAGCATGAAAGCACTGCAGGTAAGGAAACACTGCGGTCACACGCTCTCACACAAACACACACACTGGTCTCGTTTCACGTCTTTCCTGGGGTCGGATGCTGCAAAGGCCAGTACTGATACTGGCTTTAGCTTTAGATGCAGTGTGCAAAGGCATCCACTCATATACACACATGCACCAAACACAAAACACTGCCTACTGTTTTGGTGCTACTTGTATTTATCTGACTCACAACCTTCACTCCTTCAAGTACAGTTTACTTATGTTTTTGAGAATGGGGTGTGCTCGCTTGGACTGCCACAACAACATGGAAAGAGAAGTTCCATCCAAGTGTGAGAGCTCATTTTGCTTTTGAGGATCACAACTATTGATTTGTTTTTATTGTGCAGCTGTGCTGATATACTGATACTGATCGCAAGACTGGTTCAAGCAAGCCTCATCAAAATGCAAGGTTAATAAATGTCAAGAAAGTCAATGTGAACAGTGGGGCACACAATAATCGCAGATGCTTCTGTCATGCAACTCTGCCAAATGAAGGAATACAGTTGGATCACTGATGTAGTGCAGTGGGTAACTGCCCCAGGGACCCTGACCCTCAGGGGCTTTAAACACCATAGTTTTACTGTGTGTATGATTTGTGGTGGTTTGATGAACTGCCAAGTTGTTTGGGAATATGCACCATAAAACATCAACTTACACTAAAATGACAAGGTCTTTTAACTTTGACCTGTATCATTGTCCAATTTTGAGACACTGTCTTGTACAATGCCATTAATAGAAACAAACATACCTTCTGAATTCTGTCAATGAATCCAGGAGGTATTTCAAAAATCCAAATAAACCCTGAAGAATAGTTTTAATTATATTAAAGAGGTGTAGATTAAAATCTTAAAATAACAACCTTTTGTGTCCAATTTCTGCTGATAATGTGTGAATCCTGTTGTCTGTACTTTACCACAGGCGTTGAGGATCAGATGTTCTTCGAATTCGTGCAGAGCAATCTGTTAAGTCAGAGAACAAATACACATAACCAATTATCATTAGACCAAAAGGAATACAGATGGTTGAACTGTGGTTGTGGTTGTTTTACCAGTCACAGATGAGGTTTGTTTGCCACATTGTCTCTGCACAAATCAATACCACCACCCCTGACATTACTAATGAGACATCCTGAATATGAAAACCAAACAATGTTGGAATAGACTGAGAACAGACTCAAATTTTGAAGGTGCTGCTGACTTTCAAAGACAAACATGCCTCCTCACTATCTGTTATCGTAGTCATTATGAAACATAATGACACTGACAGACTGACCTCTGACTTTAAACAAGATGCATGTTGACGCTGATCTTTGTCTTGACTTGCCTCCATCTGCTTGATAGCAAACAGTACAGATCCATATCACTGCTTAAAAAATGTGTCACCAATACTCAATAGCCTGTGTGGGTGCTGATAATTGTTTCCTAACATAAAAGGTTTACATCACAGCTTTAAATGGCAGAATTCATACAGTTTAAATACTCCTGGATTCCTCACAGATATTAACCATCCTCAGGCTGTTGTTTGACACAAAGTAAAGAAAAACCTCCTTAAAATAACAGAATAAGAGATTGTAAATGTGCCATTCATTGTCTGCATTTGACAAGTAACTTGAAATGTTTCCCTCACAGTAAAAGTTCCATTAAAATGACCACAATACATCTAGTCCTCAAAGTATTTTTTATACCTACAACACCTGTTTGCATGACAGCCATCGCAGCAGGTGATGATTCATTCTGGGCCTCAGAGAAGAGATAAACACACAGAAGCAGATGATGAATGCATAAAATACTCACAGCAGTACAGGATAAAACAGCCAGTTCAGGGAAGCAGACTCCAACACTGGGATGATTGATGAAAGTGACCTAAATACTCTCAAATTTTAAGTCACATAAAGCCACATTGATCTCTTGGTGGTTTGTCCCATCACTAGAATGTGACAAGAGGACTGCACAGAAGGCTGAATATTACACATTGTAGACATTAAAGTGCTTTTTTATTTTAATAATTCATATTCACCGGATACTGGAAGGAGTTGGTCCAGGTAGCAGGAAAAAAAAATAATAATAATAAAAAATATATATATATATAAAATCTAAAACTGATACTGTATTGCCGAGATGTCACTGCCCACCACTGAATAATAACTTGTGACTAGTTGTGGTCATGAGCTATCACTTTTGTGCTGATCCTCCTGTCACATATTTAGTGTGGTAACCAATAGACCTAACCCCGTGCTTGCTTTTTACCATTGTGTATTCATAGACTAGCCCCTGCAATACAAATGGCACTGTTCATGTACTTTGTGTACACAGAGGATTACAAAGTATCTTCATTAGGAGCAAGATCGTTGCCAAATCATCCGTGGCTGACACCAGAATTAGGGTTGGGGTTTGATAGCGTTTAACAGAATCCTTTTGAACCTCTTATCTAGGCTTGGCATTTGTAAGTAACTTAAGTTAAAAACAGCTAAACCCAAAGACCTGTAATCATGTCATGGGTAGGATAGAGTGGGTTTATCAGAGTCTGTTAGAATCAGAGTCTCTGGTAGCAGCTGCTTGTTGCAGAGAGCAATGAGACTGAACCAAAACAGTGCAGTTGTGGGCTTTAGAACCAAAACCGTGAGCTGAAAGGTGCTAAAAAAAATCTCTGTAGAGCTGAGAGAAACTGCAGAGCTTGGTGATAATTTTCAGTGGGTTCATCACATTTCACATTGCACATAGTCCTTTTGTCCATTGCTACAGTGAAAATATTGATTAGAGCAGCTTTAAGTGATTCACACAAAGTACATCAACCATTTTACCATTTTAAGAAGGAAAATAAAGCCCATGCTGTAGGTGATTGTCTCCCAAACATGTTCCACTTAATGCTTCTCTGAGAAACTGCTGTGCTATTACCTGTGTATTAATAAATTATTTGCCATATCATCATAAAAAAAGAAAGACCATCGTTTCCCTGCAGCTTGTCACTATGAGAAAATATGTATAAAGCTATTAGAAATGCAATTGGAAGCTATTTAAACATTAAACCCCAACAAGCCCCCTGCTAAAGCCAAATCCAAATAAACACTGTAAGCGCTAAATCTGTGGTGTCAGGAGTCTTTGAGCTGCCTTCAGCAGAGTCCACATTATTACCAAAGCTGGCCGGCTACATGTCCTTGAGGGGCCAATTCATTAGTTAGCTGGAAAGCCCAATCAATCACAATGTATTAGGGAAGACTACGGATCATAATTCAGTTCAGGTACAGCAAAGAGAAAAGACAGGGAAATAAGACGATGAATGGACGGAAAGAAAGGCAAACAAGACGGATTGGCAGGCAGGGAGAAAGGAAGAAGGATGATTGCGGCTGTAACCCCGGATGGTTTAAGGTGGTATCCCAAGAGCTGCTTGTCACAAGACATCATCTCTCAATCATTAAGTTCTATTGTTTTTTTTTTCATTTTAGGCATGGTGGGTATGAAAATCATTTCTAGAGGAAAGACAGTAGAGGATATTGTCTCGAAAATAGCCATGAGGCATTGAGTGGATGAGACCAAATGGAATCATGGCTAAAGGGGTCAATCCTTATTATGTTATACTTGATACATTATTTTAAGAGAAATATGTTTTGCTCCATGTTCAAGGAGATTCATGGTAAAATATAAACAATTGATTAGCATGAAAAAGAGCTAAAGGAAGGCCTCTTATGTGTGTCAATGGGATATGAGCAGAGGAAAAAATATTCACACATATTCACACATACACACAAACAAGCCTGGAACCTCTAGGGGCAGTCCCAAAGGTCTAAGTATGTCACTTGTCTGCAGTTGTTCCCTTTCCTTCATTGATCTCTCATAGATCAATGCAATAAAATAGAAACAGGTGTAGGTTTGCACCCAAAGGAAACCGCAGCACATTAATAACAGCCTGTGCTCTGATACATTACACATGCAGCTGTTCCATGGTTCCACATGTGCTACGTGCAAATAAAATCCTATATCAACAATAATGCAATCCATTCAGCTAATAAGCGGTAGCTTTCCTGTTCTTCTGAGCATCAGGTGGTGTTTAGCCACACAGTCATACAGTCTTGCCCCAGTCTTCTACATAAGAAGGCTAACAAGGTAGACTATGGCTGTGTGGTGGCTGTAAGGTTAAAGTCAACATGCTACAGGGAGACAGATTGGAGGTTTTCATACATTTTGACAGTTATCAGGTGAAGCACTGGGGCTGGGAGACAGGGTGTATCAATAAAGGCATGCTTGGTGTAGAAAGATTAGAACTTAAACTCATGGTTGACCTTAAAATGAATATAATATGGATAAAATCCATACAATCATCATCAATCTTCAACAGACTTTTTCACCACAACCACGAACACCAATACCTGTTTATGATCCACAATGCTGACCTCTTACATACGCCCCTGTATTAAAGGTGGACACATTAAAATTGTACCATTCATTTAACAAAGGTAAACTGACTTCATGTCTTACAAGGAAAATAATATGTACATTGTACGAAACATTGCTTTGATGACAAAGTAAGACAAGACAAGATTTTCAGAATAAAAGTGCCTCTTCATATTTACAGCTCAAAGCAAAATACAAAATATAACTACATGTTAGCCTCAGAAACAGGTAAAAATAACATCACTGAATAAAGAGTTTTACTTTAGTTAGCTCAATTATTTTGTGAGAGCAGGTGTCATTTTTTTTTCAGAAGGTAGATGTCTCATTTTAGTCAGGAACTCATTATCCTTTTCAGACCAAGCTGGTGCACAAAAAAGTTGTATTCAAAGGACAGAATTTGAATGAGAAATGAAATTAATTTAATGGTGTGGACACGGAGGCCAAATAGGCCCCGGAGGAGCTGTGAAATTCCACTGCTGTCCTTTAATGTGTGGCTGTTTTATATTAAAGCCAGGAAGAGGGGAAAAATACAAGATTTTAACACATTCCGAACGTCACTAAACGTGCGAAAATGGCAGCCAAGTATGGACAACACAGCACTTCTGGTGGATTTGTCCATGTTTAATGAGGCAGCTGGTGGGGAGGCCAGCCATTGTTTTCTTCTCATTGGGGATGCATTGAGTAATTTGCTGTAACGAGGGAGATGCCATCTCCTTTCATCCCTCCCTAAATGTATGCCTGACCGCGGCGGATGCCAGAAATGCTCTGGTAACATTCCTGAGCACAGTGTTGGCATTCAGAAGACATGGGCCACCACTGCTACAAATGTGGCCACACAGCTTAATAAGTTGTCAAAAAGAAAATAAATAAATAAATAACAGCACAATTAAAGCAAATACCACATAGATATGAACAAATCTTGTAAGGAAGAATAATAATAGTTAATTCATAGTTTGTCATGACACATACTACAACACATGTTTCTCTGATGATGTATGACAGTGACAAAATTATTGAACTGTATTTTTTACCTCTTCAACCCTGATAAAGTCATTATTACAAACGCATGTTGTGCAGCAAAGATTTGTTCAACCCCACAAACCTTTATTTTATTTTGGAGAACCAGACCAGTGGTTTTGCATGTTTTAGCTCATTCTCTACAGATGACTTGCCTATTATTAGCAATACAACTTAGTATTTTGCAAACCATGCTACTGTGTTTTACAAATTTGAGCTGAATTTGTATTTTTCTTTCTTTCTTACTGTTCCATGCATTCATTGGTTTTAATTCATTTTTTATATGAAAATTAGCTGTGTGCTGAAGCTAGGTTAAGTTGTGCACTGTATCACACTCTACATCGAGTCTGCATTCATTTTTTTGGCAGTTACACAAATGCTACAAGGTCATGTAGTCCAGACTTTTAAAACAGGTCTGCCCACTTTAGCATTGCACTTTCATTTTCAAGTCGGACTCAAAAGAGACGGGCTTCAAGAGGAATCATCGATATTGAACCAGTGGTATAAAGAGACAGGACTGGCCGGGGCTAGCTGGTTAGCATGCTAACTGCAGCACAATGCATAGACTTCACAGTGAACATTCTGTTCACTCACAGAGCACTTTTTAAGGAACACCTGTACACTTGTGTTTACTTATGCAATTACCCAATAAGCCAATCATTTAGCAGCAGAGCAATTCATAAAATCAAGCAGGCAGAGGCCAGGCACTTTGGTTAATGTCCACATGAAACAACATGGGGAAAAATTATGATCTTAGTGACTTTGACAGTGGTATGATTGTTGGTGCCAGACGGGCTGGTTTGGATATTTCTGAAACTGCTGATGTCTGGAATTTCAACACGCAACAGCTCCATTCTGATTTTAACTCAGAAGGGAGCCAAAAATAATAATAATTTTTAAAAAATCCAGTGAGCCTGGTCTGATGAATCTGGTGTTCTGCTGAAGCTGCAGATGACAGGGTCAGAATTTGGCATTAACATGAATCCATGGACCCAACCTGCCTTGTGTCAACAGTCCAGCCTTTTGGTGGTGGTGTGATGGTGTGGGGAATGTTTTCTTGAATCCACTAGAACAAGAACATTTGGGATGTGGTGGAAGAGGAGATAGAGATGTGCAGCTGAGAAATCTGAAGAAATTTCTTTTGACAAATCAAAAAAAGTTGTTCCAACATCTTGTGGAATACATGCTCCAAAGAACGGAGGCTGTTTGAGGGCAAAGGGAGGAACTATCCAGTATTAGTATGGTGTTCCAAATAAAGTGCTTGGTGAATGTATATTCTAACCTTTCAACAATTTCTCACCTCTCAACGTTTGTACAGAATTATCAGTTAGAAAGGACTGTAGACACAAATATAGCTCAGTTTCTCTGTTCAGATGTTACACGATACATGATGAAGTCTGGGTACAAATCAGATTAGACACAGCAGACATTTGTTACAGTGTGGGTTTACTGAACAACGAAGAAGCTGCAGTTTGGCAAAGTGAAGATTTATTAAGTGTCTGGATGTTTGTAGTTCAAGGCAGAGGCAGATACAAAAATCTCTTCCTCATACTATGAATAACAGGTAGTTCAACGATGATGAGATCATAATCATGTACATTAGAGTTTGACTTTTTGGATCCCAGGTATGACAGTGTTCTAACACTGCAGGTTTTCATAAAATATGATGCAAATTTCAATCTTTTTCTAAATTTGTCCTGTTGTATTCCATTTTCTTTTGATCAATGTGTTAATCCTTGCTTTTATGTTACTTCTGTCGTTTTCCAAGTAGACCTTGACCCAGTACTTGCATTTACTCTTATGACCCATTCCTGGAAATAATAAGAATCATTATCATCATCTTAATCATCCAAAGCCTGTTAAAAATTCCTCTGAAATGTTCTCTGCCTTTAAATTCCCAGAGAAAAGAGGCAAACATTAATACTAATGTGTTTCCTTTCTTTCTTTCTTTCTTTCTTTCTTTCTTTCTTTCTTTCTTTCTTTCTTTCTTTCTTTCTTTCTTTCTTTCTTTCCAAAAGCCTTGAAACAAGAGGAATCCTCCTGCAGTCCAGCCACACCATTTCACACTCTCTGCTGTGTTCTTAGCTCACAGCGCCCCTTGTGGCCAATTCCAGTTCTGAAAGCATGCTACCCTCCTTTACCAGCAGGACTTTCCACAGTGTTTCCCCTTAAATTGCACCCAAAAAAACCCATGCATTTCACCAGGCAACCCCATCAGATAAGAACACAGTCTGAGGCACAGCAGAGACTATTTCTACAGTCAGGATTCAGCACAGAATTGCATAAGTGCCTCTATAGCAGGTGGGATAGTAACAGCAGAGAGGACAGAAACACTCTACCATCAGGCTCTTTGTGCATTTTTCATTGTGCTAATGTCTGGTGAGTTAAGCTACAGTGAAAATCAACCATTTCTCAGTTTTCTAGGGATGCCATGGATGCCCCTCAAGGACCCCTGGAGCTTCCAGGAAAAGAACCGGGCTCTGGTGCCAAGTCACTGCAGTAAAACGTTGGACTGAAAAGACACTTTTCCAGCCAATTTGAGACTTTTTTTAAGTCTCCAAATGATGCTTCTGCTTTATTACTGAGTGGTTTGACTGAAAATATGACAGAGGAGGAAGGAAAGATGGGATAGAAAGAGGGGGGAGTTTGGAGGGGGTGGACACATCAGATTCATACCCCATATCAGATTCATACCCCAAACCCCCACCCACCCACACACACACACACACACACACACACACACACACACACACACACACACAACATCCCTTTTTTAGTTCATAACTGCCAAGGGTATTAATAATTAATGAGGACAATTCTCTGGCGTCTGGATGAGTCATACTTTCTGCTACTTGGTTTCCCAAAAGCCCCTTAGGTTGGATTAACACAGAAACAGGAAATCTGAATTTTTAACCCTGAAATGGAACAGACATGAATGTTTGATAGGTGACTAAAAACAGATCGAATGATGATACCTGCTAGACAATAAGGTCAATGTCAAGAAACCTCCAAAAAGCTGAAAAAAGAAAGAAAATTAGTTTGGACATGGATTTAACAGAAACAGAGGCGATAAAGTACAAGCTAAGGAACGTGAAAAGAGGCTCTGTTAACACAGGCACAATTTATCTGACTTTCCCACAGTTTTAGAGGATTACAAGCAGATCTGACCCACAAAACAGCACAAACTCCAGTTTAAATCATATTTTCAAGCTTCAAATGTTTAGTTTGGTATTTTAAAAAAAGCCTAAATTATGAGTTAAACCCAGAAACAAATTAAAACCAGTGCTGACTAAGAGCAATGTGGTTTTTAACACAGTGGGAAAAAGCACAAATGGTTTTATGTCCTCTAGTGCAACAAAGCAGCAGTTTCCCAGCTTCTACAGCCAGTTTCCTCAAAACTAAACAGACTAAGCAAACATATATTATGCTTGAAGGGCAGCCAGTTTTTGTACATGAACAAAACAAGTACAGCATTTTGTCACTTGAGCTGTAGTCTGTCCAACAGCGAGCTGTCAGACGATTCAACTTGTTCTGTGAAAAACTCAAAAGTGGGAATTAAAAGGAGAGTTGGCACTTTTCATGGGAGGAAGCTTTTTTTTTTTTTTTCTTTCTAAAAATAAAACAGCCTAGCAAAGCAAAGAGGGCGTAAACTAAAAGAAATAGGGGGACACAGTGCAAATAGGTGCTGATTTTAATACCTTGATTTCAACATGATTATACAAGAGAAAATTAACCAATATACAGGAGATTTATGACCGATAGAAAATTGTATTTATTATACTTTCCAAGATACATTCTATTCATTTGTAATGTCAATAAACACTCATAATTTTAACTTAACAATATTTTTTAAATAAGGACCGGATAGAGTTAAGTTGATAAAAGAATTTTGAAATAGAACCTGTCTTGACAATATAACCTCAAACTAAATAAATTAAACAAAATTATTTCAAGCCATCATGACTGAGCAGTTTTACTAATATTGCACAAGGTGTTTTATGATATGATTCTTTCCAAATCTAACAATTTAGAGCCTCATTTTGCAGCCTTCCTTCCCTGTCCTCCGAACGTCTCCATTCCCATCCCAGCAATTCCAGAACCATATCAAGTTTAATGCACATTTATTTTGGTTGCATAATGTTAATAAGAAACCTTTTACAAGATACTGTGGGAGATATAAGAATAAGGAAACTGCTTGAAACTTCACAGACTCTATCAGGCCTCAGTTTGTCGTGCGACACAATAAAAAGGAAACATCACTGATCACATTTCACAACCCTGGTCCAGCGGTTCAGAGTTCTTCAGCAAAACTGAGAGAAACAAAAACCCTTGAATCGACTTGACAGTCACTTCTGGTGGCCTGGATTAGCTCTGATGCATCGTTCTATCAAGTCCTTTCCACTCTTTGTGTATTATTCTTTTTAAATAATACCAATAACTCTTTAAATAATCCTGCATAGAAAAATAAATTAACTATGTTGTTAAATTTCTTTTTTTTTTTTTTTTTACTACGAATTGAGTGCTGACAAGGGGAGGTGGATCATCGATTGAATTATATTTGCGGTTTGTTTGACAATTCTGGCTTGTAGTCTCTTGATGATGATGCTCCATCGTACAGTATATTTGTGTGTGTTCGTGTGTAGATGTTTGTCTTTCCTTGTAATTTACAAACCAGTCCCACAGATACAAATAATGTAAGACTTACAAAATAAATTCCAGGTTACGCTTACATGGCAAGCAGCTTTGTAATTTTTTATCCTTGGGTTTTTCATTTTTCAGAAACAACGTCCTCTGACAGTGTATGTGCCGTTAGATTTCACCCAAAACATACAGTTACTGTAAGTAGCAATTTTGAAGAGAAACACAACTCCATTCAGAAGACACTATATTTAACATGGCTCTTTACACAAAGAAAACAAGTCATGAAATCATTCCCCCAAAAAGTTTCGCATCGCCTCCAATTCCCATGAATGGAAAACAGGAGCCGTTTAGCCTTCTGGCAAAGAGCAGGTGTACTGCTACTGGTGTGTAATCCAGACAAGATGGCAGAGAGTCTGCAACCGACTCCAGAGAGCATCCCCAAGAACAAACAGATATCCCCGCAAATTTGGGAAAAAAAAAGCAAAGTAGCATCCGTTGATTCACTGATTCTGTTAATCTCATCCCAGTAGTAGTGATTTTGGATACTTTCCAGAGCAAATGATCAACAACCAATGCTGCCTCCTTTTTCTTTTTTCTCTCTTTTTTTTTTTTAAACGAGGGTTGAAGACGGCGAGGTATATTCTCAAGCACTGTTTTCAAGACCCTTTGATTTGGTTGGAAAAACAAAAGGAGGAGAAAAAGAACAACAAGAACAACAAAAAATAAGAAGGTAAGTACCCATTTCAATAGCAGCAAAAATACTATGACTGTCTGGTTGCTTTTTATGGTGTCCTGTTTTATGTACGTGGGATTCATACATGTAGTAGCATGGATAATCCAAAAGGTCTTTTACTGTGGAATACATCCACGCTGATTCTAGTAATAGCTTTGTAGTGTGGAGCCATTTTGTCCATCTCTGCATTGGTCATTAAGGATTTCCAGAAGGCACTTTTTTGCTGTGTGTGTGAGTGTGTGGGAGTGTGTGTGTGTGCAGAGAGAGAGAAAGATAAAGACAGAAAGTGAGGGATTGGGGGGGAGTCGTTAAAGATGTGAGTTTGTGTGTGTGTGTGTGTGGCCAGAGGGGAGAAAGAACCAGAGAAAGGCAGATGTGTTTGGCTGTCTGACTGTTTGTGTGTCTGACTTCCTTGTGTATGTGTATGTGTAATCAATGTACTAAATCAAACACAACAATCCCTACATTTTACTCAATGCAGTCTGCCCCTCGAGCACCTGCAGGTAATCAGGCGTTCCTTGGAGCTTGGTTTTCAGCTCGTAATACTCACTTTTTCTCTGCTCCACCACGATCTTACTGTGATTCCCGCCTATCAGTGACGACTTCTTCATCTTTTTATCCAGCGTTTTCTCTGGGTAGCGGATTTCGTACCCGCCCATCCCTATACTGTTGAAATCTCTTTTGCTGTCCAAGAAGTTCTGAATGAACATGCTGGGCTCTCGGTTGGGGAGGAACTCCTCGAGTTCATCGATGGTGCTGAGGCGTTTGTTGCGCTCCAAGGTGGAAAGCGCATCTTTATCCTTGTCTGAGCTGTTCCGAAAGATGATCTTCTGCCTCTGTGAATCTGCAAACTTGAACCCAGCATCCATGTCTGAGGAGCGTCCGATTCCGCAGGTGTGGCTCTTGCCAATGTGCTCAATGGTCTGGGGTATGAACGTCTCGCCTCCCAAGTCGTCTCCCGGGATGGAACCTTTCTTGCCGGATTTATGACTGTGTCTGCGGAGCTGCAACGACATGGAGCCACACTCCTGATTCCCTAGCCCCTCCTGCCTGCCCACTGGTTTTTTAGTACGCCTCAAGACAAAGACTAAAAGGCAAAAGGCAACAAACACAGTAAGGATAAGCACTACGAGGATACTGAGGATCATAATCGAGAGAGGCACAGGCCCTCCCGGTGGTGCTTTGCCAACTCCAGCAGGCGACACCGAGGTCAAAACAGGGGTGGCGCTGGTGAGAATAAATGGCGGTCTCGCAATAAGCTTAGGACACAGGATCTCATTTTTCAAGAGGCGCAGCTCGATGTTGGCGAACTGCACAGGGGAGGCGCATTTCACCTCTTTGGCAGCCACTCCATCACTTAGCTTCTCTAGCCAGAGTTTGAGGGCGACCAGATCACAGGAACATTCCCATGGGTTCCCTTCCAGGTCTATTTGGGTCAGCGACCGCAGCTGGTCCAAGACACCGCTCACTGGTAGGGTCATGAAGTGATTGTTTTTCAGATTCAGTCTGGCTAAAGAGACACCCTCAAACACGTAGGCAGGGAGACTCCGCAGAACATTATTGTTGAGATACAGGAGTTGTAGGTTCGGCATGGAGTCAAATGTGCCCGCTAAGATTTCTTTTATGGCATTGTATTCCAAATACAGGTACTGTAGGTTTGTGAGGCCCAAAAACATCTCTGGGTGTAACTGTTCGATCTGGTTTCCATTCAAATACAGTCTCCTCAGATTGGTGAGGTTAGCAAACACACCTTTCTGGACGGTGACAATTTGATTGCTGCCAAGATGTAACAAATCTAAGCCCTCAAACCCCTGGAAGTCATTTGGGCTTATGTCACGGATGTAATTCCCACTCAAGTGAAGTTTCTTGGCATTTGGGGGTTTGGGAATGAGATCGGCTAGATTTTTAATATTCCTCTCCTGACAGCTGACACTAATGCCAAAGTCAGAAGGGTGGGCTTTACAACTGCAGGGCTGTGGACACAAAAGTGGAGGGGTCCGTGTCTGAAAGGAAACAATCTGACTATTTCTTCCAAAAGGAGGCAAACCAGCCACAATGCCATTACCGTAAATCTTAGATGAGTCAGTGGTTTTTGGTGCTTTTGTGGCCATTGGAACAACAGTGGTTGGGGACATTTTGGAGGGCGACTGCCCATTATCTGGCAGTGCGGGTGGCATCCTTACATCAAAGTCACTTCCTGTTCCCATGGGACAAAGCTCCTGTTTGTTGGTTTCTTTCAGGAGCCTCCCGTACAAATCACTTGGTGTTTCACATATGGCCTCACCAATAAAAATATTATAGGGCATGTTTTCAAGCCACGCCTTGAGAGGTGCTAAATCACAGGTACAATTCCAGGGGTTGTCGTCCAGCTGCAGCTCCACAATGCGACCTATATGCTCCAGAACCCCCAAATAAGGAAGCTTTTGGATCCTGTTCCCCCTTATATCCAGGTGTGTGAGTGAGGCAAAGCGAAATATGTTGTCAGGAAGTGCCTGTATGAGATTATCATTCAGGATGAGCACTTTTAGCTTGTGCAGTTTGTTAAATGCTCCCTTTTCAATATATTTTATCAGATTGTAATCAGCCTGAAGGTATTCCAGGTTTTCTATCCCTTGGAAAGTGTCTGCTCGCAGCACCTTTAACTCATTATTGTTCAGGTGCAGCTGTTTCAACGCGCTCATTCCCATGAACGCTCCACCTTCGATGTTCTGCAGTTTATTGTTCCCCAGCTGCAGTGACACAGCGTGGGTGAAGTTCAGGAACGAGTTCGGGTAGAGTATGATTAAGAAGTTGTTCTGGAAGTTAAGGTGGTACAGGGACGAGACTGGTGGGATGAGCTGCGTGGGTCGGTAGACGGTGATCTTCTCACAGTTGACGTACAGCACGTTTTCCATTGACATGCAGGAGCAGGCACTGCAGGTCTCAGCCATCAAGTCCGAGGCGGACGGGTCTGCCACTGGGGGTCCGTCCGACATGGAGGGGTAGGAGAGGGAGGAGGAGAGGGAGCCGGAGATGGAAGAAGAAAAAGCTGCCAGCAGGAGTACGAGCAGCATCTCGCCGGTTAGAAATCCTCCCCCAGAAAACCATTTAGTAACCTTTGGAGGAAAAAAAAAGACAGGTGCATGCACAACCATTCACACACACATACACACACACAGGCGTACATATGTGCAAACAAGCCCAGAGATGCATGCAAGCACACACATTCACACACACAGAAAGCAAACCATCAAAAAGCATATTTGATATTGATTATACTCTACAATTCCAATACTTATTCAATTTTATCACATTTTTTAATTAAAAAATGTATTAGGTGTGTTTTTATTACCTTTTACAGTATAAAACACCATATGTAAATTTCCATGATAACGATACACATTTCTGATTATTGCCTTGTTCATTAGAATCGTTTCAGTGAGTGGCTTTGGCTTTAACACAATCACTGAACAAGACAAATGTTTGATGCAGATTATTCAGTACTGCAGGAAAAGTACCATATGCTCCATAAATTACTCATAGCCATGAAGTGCTGCATCTCTGCATCTTACTGTGACATCCAAAGCATGAAGCATCATCTTGGAATCTGAGACAGCAGCACGACTATATTCTTCCCCTCTCAGCACATTCAACATAATCAAAGTCAAACGGCTGCAGCTCTCTCTCTTTCTCTTTTTTTTCATGGGGGTCTCATTTGAAGCCAGCAGCAGCACCATCTCTAGGCAGCACATTCAGGTTATTTAGGAAAGCGTGTGAGACCAGGGGGAAGAGAAGGAATTGGGACTGTGCCCATTCCTAACATACTGAGAGGGTTTGACCGTCACCCAGTTATCACGGAGAACCCCTTTGGTCCCCCCACATTTGACACCGAATAGAAAATAAATAAATAAATAAATAAATAAATAAATAAATAAATAAATAAATAAAATGTCCCTCAAATCTAGAAATGAAACAAAACAAAAAACATAAATAAAAATCAGGTCATTTTAAAGGAACGCGGATCAAATGAAGTCTTAATAAATTTGGACTTACCCAAAGCCGAGGTGGTAATGAATGCGGCTCCCTCTGGAGACACGGGGCAGCATTGGTGAGACATGGATAGAGACAAACGGTCCTCCCAGCTGAAGTAGAACGCAGACAGTTATAGGGGCGCAACAAGGTTTTTCCAGCCTCTATATCCCCATGTAGGCTACTGAGTATCAACCAGAGCCAAGCACACCGGAGGGGGGATGAAGATGGAGAGGGGGAGTGAGGCTCCGATTTCACCCGATGCGTCTCTTGCTGACAGGCTCCTCTTGCTTAGAAAAATCACCCCTCTGGTCGTTCGGTCCCCAAGGTGGTTGTACTACCTCCATGGGAGAGCATTCATTTGGTTGCAGGAGAGACAGAGAGAGACTGGTAGAAAAGACAGAAGAGGAGAGAGAGAGAGATAGAGAGAGAGAGAGAGAGAGAGAAGGAAAGACAGATAGAAAAAGAGAGAGAGAAAGGGAGAGGCAGACAGCTTTCAGAGATCTTGACGGCGCGTCCGGAGACTCCAAGGCGTGAAAAAAGGCGCAAGGCGGTCGGTGATGCAGTGAAATGTCATTCTTGGAGTTCTTTTTTTTTATAGGGGACTGGAGGATCAAGAGGAGCAGAGGAGAGGAGAAAAATGGGGGAAAGAGGATGGCCAACACTGTGCGCCTGGCTTCAGCTCGGCTCAGAAACCTCCAGCGATCCAATGAATAAATGCTGGTTTGTTTCGACCGAAGTTGCGCACCGGGATAATGCTTCAGAGGGCAAAAGCTGCCAAAACGCTCCCATCAGGTTGTGTGTGTCAGTATATTATTTTCCATCCACGCAGCATAATTCCAGTCCTTTGTCCTAACCCCGCGCAAAACACTTCTTTTGTCTTTAAAGATCAGTTTGTTTGCAGGCAGCAACAGAAGAGATGCTTATTTCAGTCTCCATCCAATGGAGCGATTTTTTTAAAAGGTCGGATGTACAAAAAAAAAAAAAAAAAAAAAAAAAAAGAAGAGCTATGGCGATATCGAAGCTCCCCTCCCGGACTAAAAAAAGGCAGAAAAGCACAGGGAGAAACAAGAGAAACAAGTCAGGACAACAGAAACCGGTGCGTAAAAATGAATAATGCAGTTATTCAGCCTTCAGTCCGCTGCGGTGCAAGTGAGGAGCTGGAAACTCCGCGCGTTCTCCCGCTCCCTTCGGTCCACACAAAATGTGATCAAAAATAAAGTTGGTGAGGAAATGCAGGGATTTTCAAGCCAAAAAAAATATCCAGTTCGAGGAAATTGTGTTGGTGGCGGTGGTGGTGGGGGAGTTACAAGAGAGGAAGGCAAGCTTGTGTTTCCCCCTCCTGTAAGACAGAACAGTATCCGTGTCAGGCGCATAAGTATGCTGGCTCCTTCTGCAGCCGCATTCACTGAGCTTCCCACACGACTAAAAGAGGAGAATGCAGCGTTGTAGAGAGAGGGAGGGAGGGAAGGAGGGAGAGGGAGGGAGTGAGAGAGAGAGAGCGAGAGAGAGGGAGGCGGAGGGGGGGGGGGGGGTTCTCTCACATAACCCCGAAAAAAATAAAAAACACTTCAGACCTTGAAACAGATCTGTTGTTTTAAGCGCACACTTTAATGGCTATATTTCTGACAGTTTATTGTGATCTTTTAATTATCCTGTATTTTTTTTTTATTTTAATACAAGGAGGCCCTCACCTGTTTTATTTTTGCCTCCTGTGTAACCTCCAAAGGATCAACATCAAAGCTGCAAAGCTGGGGTGGGGGTGGGGGTGGGGGTAAAACATAAATAAAACGCTTTACCTGCCAAACCGCTGCATTTGGCTTGACTTGCGCGACACGGTCCGAGCGCGTTCCCGAGGTGCGATGGGAGAGAGAGAGGGAGAGAGAGAGAGAGAGAGAGAGACAGTGTGTGTGTGCTTAAGACGGGGCTCGGGAGCGCGCCTGTGAGCGGCATTTTAAATAGGAGGGAGAGAGAGGGAGAGGGAGGAGAGGAAAAGAGGAGGAGGAGGAGAGGAGGAGAGGGGGTTATTATTCAAGAGTGCAGCAGTCAGACGGGCTGCAAGAAAGGAAAAAAATGGAGGTGGTGGGAAATCAGTCAGTCAGAGGCTTATGCGGTTCACATTTTTTTTCTGTTTTTGTGCGTTTTTACAGGAGAGAGCGGATCGGAGAGGAGAGGAGAGGAGAGGAGAAGAGAGATGGATCGATGGAGCGGAGGAGAGAGGAGGAGATGCGCCTTAAGGTATGACCACAACCCTGATTCTAATGTCTGTACAATGTTGTAAGACTCTTCCTTAAATAACTGATACGGACTTCTATCTATCTATCTATCTATCTATCTATCTATCTATCTATCTATCTATCTATCTATCTATCTATCTATCTAT
>JBBMJY010000002.1:3206005-3220547 GCA_037833715.1 Toxotes lorentzi | reverse complement strand
ATGGTGTCTTTGAAAAAAAGACGATTGGGTTGGTTTTGGTTTTGTTTGAAAAATCCCAGGAAAAAAAAAGTTTAGGCCAAAGGGCTGTTTGAAAACCCCCCCCCCCCCCCCCCCCCCCTTCTTGTTTGTGGCAGTCAGCCTCAGGCACTCGTTCCCTCTGAACACATGAATATTCAAAAGTGAATCACAAATATGAAGCTCTCATTTTTTCTTTTTGTTTTTCTTTTATAGAATAGCTAGCTGTCGTAGTTTTTAGAAAACATTGCTCAAACACGAGTAAGTAGTGTGTTTGTTGGGGGACTATTTTTAGAAACGTGTCTTGTATTTAACATGATTGTTATAATATCTACATTCATATAATGCTGACTAACATCCAGTTTAAAATAAATTCAGAAGAACACATCACTGATCAAAATAAACTACAGTGTGTATTCATGGTAATGAAGGAACATGGGTACAGTACAACAGTGGCTCATTGATGTGACAGTGGAGCTTGATGACTCAGAGGAATAATGGCATTTATTGACAACAAGAAAAATATAGAATATCACCAGCCTTAACCTCCAACAAGCCCTAAACGCACACATGAAGATGTCAGCCTTTACCAGGTGTTCTGTGAAAAACCTGATGTGTCAGACTTTAAAGTCTCTACAGAGCAGGGCAGTGCACATCATCCACAGTCAATATGACCCAAGAAGAGTCATGGTTTGGGTTCATTTTCAATAGACCAGCAGTAGTAATTCTGCAGTAGATGTTACTCACCAGACGCCCCAGGAAATGTAAAGCGGTCCTTCTTTGGAAAGCTGAAAAGACAAGCAGCAGGGATGTGAGTCATGACGATGGAGGAGCCCTGCTGAAGATATTCAGTGTCTAGGTCAGCACTAATCACAACGCTCACACTAAAGCTTCACCGCTCACTTCTTATTGATTGTCATTCACGGTGTGTGTTCTGTGGCCAGTGTGTGATACCAGTCCAAACAGGTCACCAATCTGAACTGGACTACATGCGCAGAATGGTAATTAAGACGTCACATCCCAGCATTCCCGTGAGGTTAACCTTTCTTCAGCCGACCCCATGATATCTCACATGTTAACAAACACCCTGAGAACAAGCAACAATCACAGCTCTTCTCTCCACAAGCCTCCTGGAGAACAGACATGCAGTTACATTTTTGAGCTTTGATGTGACAGTTACAAGATGATGTAGCAACGCACCTTCATCAACACCTTGACAGGAAAGCATAAATCTGCTGAACACCTCCACCACAACTGTTCTCCATTTTTTCTTGCTGCCAACCTGAGGGTCGGGACCCTCTAAGAGGTCACAAAATAAGTCTTGTGAGATTGTGGGATGATTAACAGGATAGGGAAGAAATTAATGAGATAGTGAGTTACTTTACAGGTCCCTACTTTCCCAGTAAATACCTAGAAAGGAACTGAAAGTTATCTGGAAAGGACTTCTCTGGGGAGAATTAAAGGGAAAATGAATACAGGTACACTTTCAATTAACTGGTAACTATTCTGAATTTCCCATCTCCTTTTTGCTGGATAGTTTAACCACTTCAGGGCTCTCACATTATTCAGAATAAATAACCTGAGACAGGAACACCACTTTTTGGTTCAACAGTTCACAGCTCAAATAAATAGATGAAGGTAGGTAGATCCACTGGTTTAGACATAAATCAGTGTCAGATTTGATGGGATTTTTTTTTTCACTCTCATTAAAAAGTACAGACCTGTGTTGCTTTTACCTGCAGTCTGACTTTGGCTTTAGAGTTGAAAATAAGACTAGAAATACTGGAGATATTTTGGTAGCATTTTATTCGGCAGTTCTATTGTTTTCACTCAGGTGTCAGGTAACTAAAATTAGAAATGCAACACCTGTCACCTGTTATGCTGCGTGTAGAGGACAGGCAGTGCCACCCAAACCTCAGCCTTCACACACAGAGCTCTTAATGTGTTTGAAATGTTTTCCCACATCATTGTGACACATTATTATCAGTTGTAAATAATTTAGGTATTAGTTCTGGGACAAGGCAAATAAAGTGTGATGCTTATTTTGGGTGTAATAATCCAGGCAGAATTATTGCGTGTTATCAGCACTGCAGGACAGCTTTAACCCAGAGAGTGACACCCTGTTCTTAGCCGAGCGTGCAGCCCATTACTCTCTCAGCCAGCGATGAAAGGAAAATAAATGCTTACAATGCCGACGAGTTTTACATAAATCGGCAATGTTTGATGGTTCATTATTTATTTAGCAGCATGAGGGGCTCCTCTATTTATTACAAACAGCTGAGGTGCACAGAGCATGAGAAATATGCAAGTGCAGAGTCACAGAGAGGCATCCACAGACTGTGTAGTGTCCTAGAGAGAAAAGGAGAACTGAACTAAACTTAGATTACACACAGCCAGTGCTCAAAGAAATCTCCCTTCCTCTTCCCTTTCTTATAAGTAGCCAGTGGTGTCTGTGGTGTCTTTTCAGGGTGCTGTACTCACCATGTGAGCCTGTCAAGGTTGGGTCCAGAGCTCGTCTCCCACGTCCACTGAGACACACAAAGATATAGACAGAGGTTAATTGGGCTCAGATGCACCTCGCTGTCCTGATGGGCTCGGCCTCGCTCAGCCCTACACTCAGTCCATGCCCCAGTTTCCATTAGGAGACACAGAGGCTTTGTTCACATTTGTGCTGTAGCCTGTTAGTCACATACAACAAAGCCAACAACCTTTGGTTATTATTTGGCCAACTACTTGTTTCTGATTGACTGACCCTAGAGTTAAGCTTTATGAAACCTTAATGGTTAATGGAATAGTTTGAAGGTTTGAGAAATGTACTTATTTGATTTCTTGCTGAGATTTATTTAAGAAAATCAATAGTTAGCTTAACTTAGCATAAGAACCGGAGACAGGAAGAAAACGTTTAGCCTGGCTCTGTCAGAACTCAAAAAACTTCACTTACAAGTGCTACTGAAACTCACTAATTACAGGCGTAGTGGCTTCAAGACATGTTTTGCTCTGAGTAGCTCAAATACTGACTAGGTTGTTTTTATAGTGGGAGAGTTTCCTGCTGAGCGTTGGGTTCATGAAGAGCAGCACCTCCAGCTGAGCTTCATACTGAGGCCTCAGTTGGATACTTCAAATCAACCAGAAAACTATCAGCACACATAAAAACACCCTCTTCCATAATGATGTTCTTGTTGGGAATTATGAAAACATTACAAATAACTTTTATCCTGGACCTAGTTTTCCTGTCATGTTTTTTAAGCATACAACTTTCTTGTTGTACATTAGTAAAAATCAGAGCTCTGTGGGACACTGATAAGAGGGAAAGCTGACTGAATTCTGGGCAGTGCTGAGGGATTTATGTCTTCGACGAGAGCATTGTCGTCACTGTGAGGAAGTTGTTGCGCCTCTCTGAGAAAGAAAGGAGCCATTTTAGCACTTCAGCTTTTGTATGGATGAAACAAGCTGCTGCCGGCTGCAGCTTCACATTCAGGATACAGACATGAGAGAGCTGAGGTATCAATCTTCACATCTAATTCCCAGCAAGAAAACAAATAAGCACATTTGCCAAAATGTTCACCTGTTCCTTTAACCCTTCAGGTGAATCTACTGTAAACCATCCCTGGGTTAAACCAACTGTAGCTGAAGTGTGAAAAGAAAAAAGGATGATGATTTGAACACAGGTTCTCTTTTTTTGTCCTGTGGTATAACTGGGACGACACAGGGTGAGGTGTCCATTATAATTTGGTATCAGGACACGTTGTCCTGTATTATCCCCCTAAATGAGGGCAGTCCCGCTGTTCTCTTTAAGGTTATCCAGATAAATGGGATCTATAACCAGTAAGTTTCACATATATAAGTATATGTGAAATTTTCACACCAAACCCCCCCCCCAAAACGTGAGTTTGGGCATGTGTGTTTTCGCGTGTGATATGTTCCATTTAAGATTGCACGTAAAAGGACAAATACAAACCGAAGATATAAAACCTTTTCACAACTGCAGCCAGCTGGAACTGTAGATGTTCAAAGTCCCTGTGAGTTCTGAACTCTTTTAGAGGTTATGGGCTTGGCAGTTATGCTTGACAGTTCATTCCTGACCCTGGAAACCCTCTGAAACACTTTTAACCATACACACAGTCTTCATCAGTCGACTGGGTTTTCTAAGCTGTCATGGAAGTAAGCTGACCTTGACTTCAGATTGTTTCGTCATCTGCTATTTCCAAGAATGAGTTGTTAAGCAGTATATTTGTGTTTTTGTGAAATGCTGTTGGAGGTAAGATGAACTTTTAAATTCTTAAGCCAGTCACAACTAAGCCCCACCATTATGTCAAAACACACAGAGTGAGTGACAGTGCCACAAACACCTGAGTTCAGTTCATAAGCTCTCACCCTGTTATCTCTTCTTCCTCTCTGTCTTTCCAACACCTTTTGTCTCTTCCCCTCTATCTGCTTCTCTCTCTCTCTTTCTCCCTGCCTCAGTGTCTTTTGATATGTTAAGCAGCACCCTATTTATAAATCATTGTGAGAGAAAACATGGTAGGTTAGGGGACAAATAACAAATGCCCCATGTGTGATGACGGAGAGAGAGAGGGATAGAAAGGAAGGGGAGAGAGAGTCTGAGCAAGGACAGGGAAGATTGGTGGCTCCCTATGAGGCATGTCACCCATGTTGAATAGATGTAGATATCATTATCTTTACCCAGTACACGGCGGTAATGATATAAGGGTAAGAGAAAAGAAAGGAGCCATTGTGCAGTGAAGCTGTGAGCCAATAAGCGTGGCTTGTAGGCCAAGAGCCAGTTCTCTGATTTTGTAGTGTACGCAGGCAAGCCGGTTCACTGGTGCTGTAGCACATTGTGGTCAAAATATTCAGTTCCTTTAAATACACGTAAGGGTTCTTTTTCGTAAATCAGTCAAAATGCTATCCAGATTTCCTTTACTTAGGTTTTTTTCTTATGCAGTAGCACAGTTGCTGAGCGTTGCAGCCAGTGCGTAAGTGCCTTAAGATGCAATATCTCAAATGGCCACTAGATGCTGGCAGCAGAGAGCCTGACTGATTTTTGTTTTTCGACAGGTAATCAGTCGTGGTGCTTTCAGGTTTATGACATCATTCAAATTTGAACAATAACATCAAGCAACCAAAATCCAGGCTAATGTTCTAATGTTGCAGGAGTAAGTGGGACAAATATGTTTTGTGAATAAACTGTGTGAGCTTATTAATCAGTTGTAGCATTCAGGTATTCAAAGCTTACTAGCATGTTAGCAGTTAGCTCACCTGAGAGTGGTCACCATGTCACCAAGCCTGTATGTTAACCTGTATGAAAAACAGAGAAAAAATAAGATGGTAAACTGCTGTCCCAAAATATACTGTTAATCAGTTTCCATATTATAATTCAGTCTCATTCACTGCTTTAAATTTGCCCCTAAACTACAGCACATATTTCATTTTTCCTTTTGACAGAGCTATTGCACAATGATAGAATGGAACAATCAGTTGTATAGAAAATCAAATATTTACTAATAAATAACAAGCCAAAATGGTGCCCTCACAAGACACATCTTTCATTTCTTCAAATACAACAACCTGTGTTTAGGTTTTTCTGACAAGTGACCTTGTTTGTCCACATGAATAATGGTCTGTCATCTCTCAGAAGCACAGGCAGAGGTAGTGTAAGAGTGCAAATTAGACGCCAGAGACTGTAGTTTGCTAACCGTCTCATACCAACAGTGTACTCTGAGTTCTGTAAACCATGGCCGCAGTGTTTAACAAAGTCATTTGGGCAGCCTGGATGTGACTTGTGAGACATAGAAAGGCAGTATAGACAGTATGATTCTGCCAATATGGGCACTCGATCAGAAAATGCTCATAGAATGACTACAACAAAGGAATAATCACAATCACAACTAAGCTCAATGGTAACGATCTGCATTCAGTGTTCTCCACCAGCATAGTGACATGAAAGAAAAAGTTTTTTATTTATTTTTTTTTTATTGTGCAAGAAATCAGACAAACAAGCTGCAGTGACTCACAGGCCATGAGTCAGTGTATTCGGTGTGCAAACGTGGCAGTGGTGTAGATGTGCACATATAGTTTAGTGAAAGCATAATTCATAACAAAACAATTTCACTGCAGTAAAAGCGAGTCATGTATTGTGGTTATTAACTCAGTTGCCCTGGAGCATACAGCAAAGTGATGTGGAATGGCAACAGTGGGGAAAAAAAAAAAAGAAAGAAAGACAGCAGGCTTTAGTGTGGGCGCTCAATACAGAGAATAATGGTCAGTTTCTTTTCTATAACAGATTTCAGAGAAGTCAAGTAATCCAAAAAGACGTCAGATGAGGCCACATGAAAGACTTGTGTGACATTGGTATTGGTATTTCACCCATGGAGTAGAACCGCCACTGTGTCCAGTATTTGACTGCTTTACAGCCTGAAAGAGGAGGTAATCTGGCTGTTGTTGGCTACTCTCTGTCAGGTCATACTTGAGTACAAGAGTATAAATTTCAGTTCCTTGAGTCAGATACAGTACATTTCAGATTACTCATTTCAAAGTGTCAGATTTTTTTTTGTTTTTCTAAGCAGGCAAAGTGATAGACTAATATCAAGGCATTTAAAATGACCCATTTTGAGAAGGTACTGACCTACTAGCCTTTAGTGTTTTCTGCAGCTTTATCTTCCACTGCAGGGGAATCACATGTTTTGGCAGCATTACATAGCCTGTAGCTTCAGACTAAATTAGACATTTTCTAGTTAAAACCCATCAACTGTTTCTCCAAGATGATTTAGGGATTCAGTTTAATCTTCCCACAGCCCACTCGTTGGGTCCCAGCCCAGCAAGTGACTGCTTTCGATCTGCGCTCTCCAGATATTCTCATACTTAAAGACCCTGAAAAAGATGTTCTTTTAAATGGGAAACTCTGAGGAATCACATTATTTTGAGCAAATAAAATGCTCTGATACTTCCTTTGGTTGCAGTATTGTACATGATTACAAGTACATGCTTTTGAGGCATGAGAAGCTTCATTTTGTGGACTTTTTGATCTATTCTTGAGATAGATCATAGAATGGGACTTAAAGTGAGCCGAGTTAACTTTTAAAAGAAGAAATAACATTCTCTTCCTCTTACAAACGACATGTTTAATTCATAAGCGATGAGACACACTTGCTGAATTGAATACACTCACGGGTTTTGCAGTTATAGCCCATTTGGTCTGGTATGACCATTTGGCCTGTTGTGGCTAATGTTGGCTAATTTTACAATAATTTACTCAGTTCTCTGCCTTTCTCACTTTTCTCTGCTGCTGTTACACTATGTTTTAGCATTCACAGCAACTCTGATATTTCTCACTTATGGCTACAGTTGAGCAAAAGTAACATCGGCTTGTTTCTAGTACTAAGTCTCAAATTAAATCTCACAAGTTCACACAGATCAGTGTTTAACTGTCAACACTTGAGCATATGGCTGTGTCCTCGGTGTGACTCTCTGCTCTTTTAGGTTTCTTTGTCTTTTTTTAATTTAGACAGCTATCTCTTCTCATACTCCTCTACATCTTAAATAAATGCACATATTTCAGCAGAGGCATCAGCATCCTTGAAACAGTTGGAGTTCTTCCAGCTTTTTCCTTAAAAGGATCATCTATCTGACCCACAGGGCATCTCATCTATTTTTCTCTGACTGGGGACACACTGTAAGATTATCAGGCCATTTTATATCCTGACATTTGGAAGGGAAATCCTGATCTGAGGCTTGGCTAGGGTTGATGGTCTGAAAAGATTATCTGGTGCCCATGTGTGACGGGGTTACAGATTCGGTCTGAACATACTGATCAGAGCCGCACAAATAATAAAAAAACCTGACATCCTCTAAGTCCTGAAGAAGTTCAGAGCAACAGGAGTTCAGTGCCCAGTTTACTGAGGTGAATCTGTGGTTTCCGTTTCTCATTAGAGATCAGATATCAATTACTTAAAGTGATGTACGGATCCCCTGTGTGAGGAATTTGAAAATGTTTGACTCTGGTGATTCTCAGTCAGTTACTAAAGTGAAGAGCTGAAAGCAACATATGGACTGTGGTCGGCACTTGGCTTGTCCCAGTGTTAGGTGAACAAAATTTGAAAGATGCTATAATAGGCACTGTAAGGAGTTAGAAATAGCCAACCTGTGCCTAACTATCTGATCTGAGTGCAGTTGCACGTTCAGTATGATTTTTAGGCCTATTTCAGTGTGTGGAAATGCTAAGACGACATTTCCATCTGTGATTATTTTTCTCAAAGGCAGAATTTGAAAAGGTAGAAATGCATTTTGAAAGGTGCTTTCCATATGTAGACTTTATCTAATGAACTGTAAACACTTAATGCCACCTAAATTAAAAAAAATTTACATGACATTAGCCTGATAACCAGACTGAACTGATTTTTTCACTCATCCCCAATAATGCAAACGTCTGCTGATTCGTTCTCCACAAATGTGAGGATTTGAAGCTTTTCTTTGGTATACAGTGTGGTTTGGTTTGGTATACTGACTGCAGTCAGTTCACCACTGTCACTCTTGCTTGTGTAAAATGGTGGTGTGGTGAGGTGCTCTCTGTACTTCCTATTTATTGCATCTTAGTGTACATCTCTCCATTTAACTTGTCATAAATTATTCTGTATTTCATCTATGTCTTTAGTTTGGCTAAGCACCAGTTTGCTGCTTGGTAAATTTCCCACTGGGGGAAAGTCTTCAGTATCAGTGGAGCTGTTTAATGCCTCTCAGTCTGTCTAAAAAAAAAAAATCATAATAAAATATGTGTAATTACAGTGGTGAAAATAAAATCACCCTAAACGTCTCAGTTAAGTAGAGTGGATTCTCTGGCCCTGCCTTGCTCATCACCATCCAACAATGTCCCAAATACCTCAATAAAGGGCTCATAACCTATATTTCAGAGTCAAGTATATCTGTCACTCTGTTAATTACCCTATCAGTCTCTCCCTCCTTCTCCCTCCCTCTCCCTCCCCCCTCCTGTCAGTCCCTTATCCAGCTCTGCTGTATTAAAATCAAATTTACATTATCACTTAAAATCCCAGTGCTATAACTGTCTTATTTAAGTGCACTGACACCCGTGTTAATCATGCTCCACTCCTCACTCCATTCTCTCCTTTTAACAGTTCATATTATGAGTGAATCAAATTTATATCATCCCCAAATGTCTTACTTAACTGCAACTGCCACCTCCTTAATCAGCCCCTTGCACTTCGCTCTTAATCGAAACATCCGCAGAGTTTCTAAATCAGCAGAAACAATGACGGCGTCGGTTTTATTTTTTAAGAAGTAGTGCATCACATAAAATATTAACAACATGCCCGCTGGAGATGAGCGCGAGCCGCTTTGTAGTTGCGACTTGACAACGTGAGTGAGGAAATTGAGCTGGAAGGGCCGGTGTTTTCTGTTTGAAGGGAGGCTTGTAATCAGTGTCTGGGTTCATTAGGGTGAGATGAGCTGGTGATGAATCACCGATCGCAAAGAGCTGTAGCATTGGGTGGGGACGTTTCAAATTTTGATTGCATCATCATGTCAACATTCAAGTCCTACATCTGAACCAGCTGTGATTTAATAAAGGACAGAAGATAAATGACGTACAGGGAAGATTATGAAAGGACACCAGCCAGATCGAGGTAAAAAGCATCAGGTCATGCAAAGTTCATCCCCTTGTTTGTTCATGGTGTATGTACGTATGTGTATATAAATATAGAAGAAAGGACAGCAGCAACCATAAAAACAACACTATCAAACAATCAACTCTATGACACCAGAAGTACTGTACACTCTCTGATTTATGTCTTTAAAATGATACACTTTAAAAGTGGCATATTAAATAACACATTCATGAATTCACAAAGGCAGATGTTCTCTTTGAATGATCTGCCTACCTGCTCCTATGTTCCACAATAAGCCTTTGACTTCAGAAATGTGTAACACATGGGGTTTTTGGTAACCTAAATGTTGCTAGGCTACTTTCTTCATGGCTATATATATGTGTGTGTATATATGCGTGTATATATGTATGTGTGTGTGTTTGTGTGTGTGTTCACTGTGGCAATACGAATATGAATATGATAAGTTGACGTTTAGCAGGTATAGTGTTTGGCATGCTTACGGTTTAGCATGGTGGTTTATTAATAAAGCAAAGTGTCGAGCAAACTGAATATTAATGTAGTGTCGTTATTATCAGGAGAAAATTTCAGAGCATCACCAAATCCCAAATTTCCCTAAATGCCCAAATTTCATAGCAATCTATCCAACAGCTGTTTAGATCATTCATGCTGAACCAAAAATGTCACACCAATAATGGAACTAAAGTCTGGGTATCACCAAAGTGGTTCAGATTTATTATCTAATAATCAAGAATGTCTCTACAAAATTTTTCTCCAATCTATCCAGTAGATGTTGAAATATTTGATATCATCTTCTGGGGAACATTAATGCATGAAATTTTATGGCAATTAATTCAATGTTACAATATTTCTGTCTCAATCACAGTGGTGGACAGGACTAAATGAAGAAATGTCTGTTAGTAGCCTAAGAAAGAGGCTCTGAGGATAAAGTCTAACCGATGAGTTTGGCAAATGTGTGGAAGTTAATGGAAACTCATGTTTCTAAAAAGGTGATTTAGTGAAAGCTCTTCACCAAACAGATGGATCCATTATTATATGTCTTACATATCTTTGAAATGATGAAACATCTTATATTTGAGGCAATGCAGTACAAAACTAATCACAATCTTTCCAAAAAAACATGGATCTAGGTCAATGTGAAGCCTTCTTTTATTTGCACTCATTCTCATCGTGTAATTTTAATCAGTCAGTGATTTGATCTGATTTTTTTTTTCATTTGTGCATAACAACCAAAAATTAGTATAAAAAGACTTCCACTGTTTTTCTTAATCAGTGTCGGCCCTACTGTGCCTGATTGTACTTCAACATCTGTGGCCTTTTCTTTTTTTTTTCAAGAAAGATGTGGAGTGTGCACCAAATTGACATCAGTCCAGGGGTGTGATTCAATAAATGACAGGTTAAAATGTAAGGAGGCATCGACAACACCCCAGTGATATTACTTTAACAGCTAATGACAGGAGAATGGCTGGAGAAGTGTGTTTAGAGTAAGTATACAATCAGAATACGGCAGGGGAAAAAGAAGATGAAAATATGCGCTCTGCACAAAATTTCAATTGGATTGCAGCTTATGTGTTTGATTGCATTTCCATTTTATTGTGTTAAGGAAGAAATGATGAAAACGGCTGATGAAAACGGCAGAGACACACACAGGTGTGATTAAATCTGGCTTTGAAATAACAGTGAGGCTTGGTGGGTGTGCATATCTTACACGCTTTACATTCAGGGGTAGATTACTGGTGCTTGACTGGCATGTTTTTAAGTTTGTGTCTATCTGGACCCTAAAAAAAACAAAAAAAAAAATCATCCACCATACTTTGAGAAAACACGACCACGGAGATATACAGTACAGAAAGATACTTGGCATACTGGAGTATGAGATTCTGACTGGCACACTGTTACGAGTATGTGTTTGAGCCAAGGCTGTAAGAAAATATGGAGAACTAAACGTAGCATCATAAAGGTCCAGCTGCTCTGAAATCAGAGTAATGACTACAATTAGTTTTATGCTTTTTATGCTTTTATGCAACTTTATTAGCCTTCAGAGCAGTCAGTATTCTAGGTGGCAAGGATTCAACAAAGATTCATTTGAATTTTTTTTTTTCGCTCTTCAGGATTTTAAACCTGCAATAGCTGTTTTTTTGGCCACTTGGGGGCAGCATGAACAAGTTGTGAATTCAACGTTGTTAGCATTCATCTGGAGTGCTGTTTTTGTCCACCTGGTGAATATAAGTCCAATATTCACTCTCTTTTTAGCTCTGTTTTGATCTCCACCAACTCCTAAGAGGAATATCTGATTCTTTAGCTGCTAAAAGCCCCACTACGTTCACCAGCTATTCTCTATCTGCTTGGTGCTGAGCAGGCAGCATAGGATTGATTGCAGCTGCAAATAGCTGCAAACAAACAAAGTGCAAAAACTGGTCCAGGACAAAATTTTAACAGTAACTGGTCAATACCTTACAGCACACATTGGGAACAATAAAGAATAAGAATGCTGTGATAATTGCAAGGCTAACAAGACATGACAAATATAAATGACATTTTTACTTTATGAATTTATTTGTTTATTTATTTATTTATATTTTTTGTTGAAACAAGATGCTGCATCAGAATGTGGCACAGATGGCAAACTGACGGGACAGTCAAGTAGAGAAAGGCCTGGAAAGGCAGATTTATTGTGTGAGGCACTAAAGTCGAAAAAATCAGTTGATCCTAGTGAGTGGCAATGACCACTGGTGGGAATATTGACACACAAACTGCAAATCTTAAGTGCCTTTGATATTCTTTCATGTAAGTCATCACAGGCTGATAGTATAACAATTTACTGAGGTACAGTCCCGAAGACCCCAGGTGAACCTATATATGGCCCTAAATGAAGGCCTGTCTGAGCCTTCTAGTTTTGCTTTAACCGTTCCTCCTGAGGTATCAAGTTAAGGCTTTGAAATTCTTACAAAGAACAATTTTCCACATTCCGGTCCTCAGAGAAAAGGAAAAATATGGAAATAAATAGGTAGACATAGGCATGGGCAGGCATCCAACCGCACACTCATATGCTTAGAAAATCAACCATGTCTGCTTTAATCATAGCAACTCACCTACTCATCAAACCATGCATGGACAAACACAAGCTTGAATGCATAACATCTACACAACCCTATCTTAAAACATTTACACAGACACAAAATACACTGGCACACACACACTCTTTTTACCCGTCTCTCACAGACCCGTTCCAGCTGACACTGTGATTAGATGTACATCAAGCGTGTATGGAACTGTATGGTGCTGACTTGCTTATTATGTATACCTTCTCACAAAGCCAGCATTCATCTTTACCTTGTGTCAATAAAAATGGAATTCGCTGGAGGGAAGGGCACACAAACATCTGGAATGGACAGGAAGGGAGATTCTTCTGGAGGAACAGTCGGAGAACGACAGATAAAACATGAGAGGCAAGGTTAAAGACATGAAGAGGTAAAGAAGCTTACACCCTGCTGCCTTCAAAGTACAAAACTTCCTGCTTTTTCTTTTTTTTTTAAACCTATAAGACAGATGTCGGCTAGCTTCCAGTCTTTGTTCAAGTTTTCCAGATTCCAGTTTTGTACTTTACACACAGACATGAAAATTCACACTAACCTTCTCATTCACTGTCAGAAAAATAAGTGTATTTCCCACAATAATGAACAGACAATAATAATAAAAGACAATTGAATGGTTAAAAAAAATGCATGGGGCTACAACAATGGATCTGAGAATGCCATGGATTACACTAAGGAGGTGTTTTTCGCTAAGTGAATAATAAATGGTGAACTCTCGTAGGATATGATGCTAGTAAAATGGGAGTACATCTGGAAGGTGGGAAGGTCACCCAGGAAGCCTGAAGATGCAGAACACTCAGGGATCAGCTGTACATTTCTGTCTCAGTCACAGCCTCGGTGGGGTAAAGGAGGGATATCCCATATCTCTCAGCTTTCACAAATCGGAAACAAATCACAAGATCTACATGGCTCTACTGAGAATCAAGTAGGATCTGCTGCTGAGTGTCTTTTAGGTAAAAGGGCCCCAAGGGACTCAGTCCAGGATTTGTTGAAATTCATGTCAATGGAAATAAAACGGGCTTTAGGAATGATGTCAGATTTGCTGAGTTATCCAATAAATCCAACCTGGGAAGGACATGGAGATAAATTCAAAATCTGCTAGTTCCAATTTTGCACCTGTATCTGGAGCCACAGTAAACAAGTAACGCTATGTGATCAGTTTATCAAAACCAAAGTGAAAGTGAAAGGTGAAGTGGTAGTTAGTGCACTGCAGAGCAACAGAGAGTTTAACTTTGAGTCATGAGTCCATGCTGTGTGGCTCACCCTTGCTAACACTTGTTAAGTGTAAACACTGGTAAACCAGCTGCAGTGAGTCAACAGTCTATTATTATAATACAGTTAATGAGCCAATCAATGCTCTAAATGAAAGTACAAAGAGGAAGTGTCCAGGCAACGCTAAGGCATCACAGCTGATATTTCAGAGGTGAACCTTTAACTTTCACTTTACTTTTATATTCCACATAAATAGTTCAGATGACCTGAGTTAATCTGATTGAGTCTCGTGTTCAGTGGCCCCACATGTAATGTTGCATCTACTGTTCCCAGCCTTGTCTCCTTAATTATATTCATATTAGAGGAATTAGTTTACAGTTAACATAATGGGGATAGTGGATGATTCTGTGGGATTATGTTTAAAGTCAGCTTTTAGTGTTGACTTTCAAAAATGTGATTTTGAAAGTTCAAAAGCCTAGACATGTAACACAACACTATTTTACTATTTTGAAGACTCCACTATTAACATTTTAGTTTTTATGCCCAAAATCTGTTTAATGTAATATAGTAAAAAAAAAAAAAAAT
>JBBMJY010000002.1:3188035-3205660 GCA_037833715.1 Toxotes lorentzi | reverse complement strand
TATATATATAAAAGTTGGCTTATGAAGTTATAGCATCAGCAACTCTCTTTATTTTATTTTTAGCCTTTAAAGAATCATAGTGCATCAGGGAGAAGAATATACTCTCCTGCTCACATAATAACACATTCATAATCTGCTGTTGGATTGATGACTACGACTTCCATGGTGAAAAATGAGCCAGCTATCATTTTGCAAATGCTGTTGATCTGTATGATTTGTAGTGTTCGTGGTGAGAAATTCACACTCTTAAAGAAAATGAATTTGCTGCTCCAGTGTTACGTTTAGTAGATCGAGTCTGCATTATGTCGAGGAAATATTTCCCTTGTTTACTTAAACGGTTTGTTTTTGACTTCCAAATTGCTTTCATCTACCTCCTGTGTACGTCTGTGTGTGTGCCAGAGTGTTCGGCATGAATTTTGTTGTTAAGAGAGCACAGATCACACATACACACCCACAACAGTAAGGCTAGATGAATGAAAGGTCGGCTCTGCGCTCTAATAGCTTTGACTTGCTGACATTTTCTGTCCAGCCTTGCAGAAAATAGAGGGATTAGAACACACACACACACATACACACACACACACACACACTGAATCAACCTACACATGCTCTTAAACTCTCACATATTCAACCACTTCCAGAGAGTACAGACACTCGTATAAGGACAGAGTTCTATCTGTACATCAGCTCGCCTGTAGGTAATTATCTGCACCACTGTTCAGTCTGAACAGACTGCGAATCTTTCACACTGTTCTTTTAAGGACGGAGAAACTGCAGCGAGCTTGTTTAAAGTGTCTCTGATGCGCAGGCTGTTTCACAGGTTTCACAATTTAATTATTTGCTATATTAAAATATGATGCTTCAGAAAACCGCTGACAATGATGGAGAGACAGAGGGAAAGCCAGCTCACTGATTCCCTCTCTCTGCCATCGCTCTTTCTCATTCGATGTATCACAGTAACTGAAATGTCAAATCAAGCATCAGCGTTAAATACTGAAGTGCCTGTGAGCTGCTTTCTGTCGTCTCCTGCCTCTCAAGTGTGACTTATCGTTCTGCCATAAAGGAAGACATCGTTATTATGTCATCGTTATATGTTATTAGCTGCTGATGAAATGCACCTGAGAGACATCAGGAAACAAAGAAGAGGTAGAGACTGTAAAGACTGTGTAACAATTAGGGAGTTTAAGCCGTTTAAGCTTTTTCCAATGAAATACAACTTGATGGGTTAGTCAACGTGTTCAGTACCCACAAACAGGAAAATCTTCACATCGAACATGCAACAAGCAGGGAATGTGTAGCCAGGCCCTCTGGTTTCAAGTACATTAGGTGGAAGACAGTTTTTTTAATTCCCCGCAGTAACCTAATGTTCTGCTGGGTAAAAACTCGCTCACAACAATCAAAACTTTGTGGTGAAATCTGTTCATTTCAGTGAAAATGCATTGATCAGTGGACCTGCTCGAGGGAGGAAAGTAAATCAGCATTATTTTTGCATGGAGTTTAACTTTGGTGAACTTTTATATGTAAATATGTGGTGTTGACCAACAGCGAGCTTTGCTCACCTTCGATGTAACAGAGAGTCACGAGAGTCTGAAATGTAAACGAACAATCGTAGCTTGTTAGTGCACCGCAGAATCCACTTTTACAAATGTGTTAACATTGTCTGATTCACCTTCCTTGGGTCCACAAAGGAGGAGGACCAATGTCAATAGTTAGCTCTGTGAACTTATTGTTCAGCTATGGACTGAACTAAAGGCTGGGTTATACTAGAAAAGAGGTGGTTCATACACATCTGAAAACAAAAACATATATAGTTGTTCTGAACAGCCACACTTGAAGGTGGAGTGAAAAGTACTGAACCGGGCCATGGGGCATGGGCCAGGGAAGAACCCACTAAAATTTTGGGGCAGATCCAGATCATTTACTATGAGCGTAAAAGTTGTTTCTCAGAGGTCTGGTGTATGTTGTTTGACATCGGCGTAGGGGTGTGTGTGTGTGTGTGTGAGTGAGTGTCTTTGACCTAATCAATACAAAGTCATTTACTATTCACGGTGATAACTTCTCAGCTTAGAAAACTGTTTTACAATGACTGCAAATGAAAACAGGTTCTCAGTTGTGTTACGGGAAATGTGGGATCTGGTGGAGCTTGACCTGTAACATGGACTAAAAGTTTGCCGCATCAGTTTTGCCCATTCTTTCTCAGATCTGTCAGCAGAGAGCCCCTTCACTGCTGGTATTTGTCATTGTTAGATATTACCAAACATTCCACCTCTGTCAAGAATAAAACACTATTTTACTGAAGCGCTTTGATAAAATGTGCAAACAGGAACAGTTTTTTTTTTAATCCCACTCACAACCTCTTTCACTTTCACACAACTGATTTATTAAGATAGATATTTTTGGATGTTGATATGTTATATTAATAACTAAATGTTTAACCTGTCCCTTTGAAGTAATGAGAAACAGTATCCCTGTGATTACTACAAAGGAAAACAAAACGTCAATCTGTTTCCTCACTCCCAAATCTTCCTCCTGTCCTTTTGATGTATTCAGCGGGGTCCCATCATTGAATAGGAGGATTCACAACTGTGTAATCACTGTTTTCCACCTCTCAGTCCCTCTTGTCAAAATCTTCCTTATACTGTCTCTCATTCCTCTTCCTTGATCCCCAGTGCGTTGTCAACAGGTCCCAGCATTGAGTGGGTGTCTCCACATCCTGTCATTTAACTGGAACACCACTTATATCTCCCCTGTGACAACTATGTCTTGCTTTCATCATCATCACCCCCCCCCCAAACTTCACTGTATAATGCTTTGTTTTTTTTTTTCTGACTTCCTTCAGCTTTCTAGGATTTTTATTGTGATTGAGTGCTGCCATACCAACTATTATACAGAGCCATCATTTTAACTAAGTCTACTAAGGTCCTCCGTCTTACTGTAGACAATAACATTCTGCTCTGCACATGCTTTCATTTTCATTTATAGCATCCTCAAAACAACCTCTACAGACACAACCAAACGACAATTTATCATTTATAAAATTAAGGTTGGGCAGCTGAAACCCCTGGTTAAGGTTAGGTAAACAGTATGGTTACAACTAAAAAGCACAGTTGGATATCAGGAACTGACTGATGCTGATTAGATGATTACTGATGCTGGGATAAAGATGACGGCATGGATGGTAATAGCAAGGCTAGAAACGTACTTAAAGACTTCAACTTGGTGAAGCTGTGGAGCAAAGTGGGAACTCTGAGGTGAGTGATTTCCTTGTCTTGTAAACTGCTCAAATATTCATGCAGATGCTCAGTTATGATGGTAATAATTGTCCAACCATTATTAAAATGTTGTTCCCCAATATGGTTCACAGAAGTACGCATATGTTTAGAGTTATGCAAGATGCAAATTCAGGCGTTGTTCCATTCTGGTGTGTGTGGGTGTGTCTATCAGTTTCACACAGGAAATACATAGCAACCTATTGTGTGAAAGTATTATGGTATGTCAGTCCATCCATCTACCCCAACCTCCTCCTAAGGTGGACTTTGTGGCTCTATATATTTTGTCACCTGGCTTCCTCCTTTGTTCCCATCATAAATCTACGGCCTCTAGAGGTCGCCCGACCATAAAACTTTAACTATGGGTTGTAATACGCTGCTGGCACAGATGACCTAAGGGGTTGTTTTTCACAAGGCGACAGTCTCCTCCTGACTCACTGAGGACTTGTGTCCCTCTGTCTTGCCAGGTTTTTACCATCAGCAGAGGGACATTCTTCCTCCATTTGTCTGATTTGATGCTTCCCAGCAGGTATTACCTTTAGGAAAACTTTTTTTGTAACGGAAGATCAGTTTTGGGCTTTTGTAAAAACGATGCGATAAAAAAAAACGATATATTTCTACATGTGAAATACAGAGCCCAGATTTCTGTTCAGAAGTGTCCTCACAATACAAAGTAATTCATGTAGTTCAAGCCCACCTGCCAAGTTTGATGCATACAGTAAAACTGTAATAGTATCCATGTCTTGAGTCAGCTAATCCAAACTGTACTAACCCATATGTTTTTTTTTTCTTTTAATACAGATGCACCTCTCTCCCTCTTTATGCATTCACAGCTTCTGTACCTGCATTAGTACATTTTACCAGAAGCAGTAAAATGCTTTGCAAGCGTTTCTCAGTCGATCATATAAAAGTTTAACTTCGCAAAGGGGTTACTATTCAGAAAGGTCCTTAAAGAGGATGCCTATGTTAAGTTGGCCATGTTTCCATCAGGTTTAACTGCACAATGTCTCTAAAAATGTGAGATATTTGCCACTTTTATTGCAGAACAGGAGCTGGGAGAAGTCAGCTGGAGTGTGTGTGCTTTTGTACTTGTACCCTTGTACTATTTATCCGTGGGTCTATATTTTTTGCAGTCTCTTAGTTGTTTTTGTTGTAACTGTCAGTTCTGTCATCATTTTCTTTTTTTCCAATATAGACGGATCAAGTTGAGGTGAATCAAAATGGTTCTCTGTGAAGTTGATTTGCAGGAAAAGCTTTAGAGATTAGACTTTGTTAAAACTTGGCATCTTCAAAGACTTCAAGATTGGGAGGGTAATAAAACATTAAGGACAGAAAGTCTAGACACTCGAGGTGTTGAAGAGACAGGAAGTAAATGGTGGAACCTCTCTGATAAATGTACCAGAACAGGCTGAAAGATGAGGACAGCGATGGTAGAGGTGATGGGTTACGCAGTGCTCAGTCTTTAAGGCATAATTACAGGTTTAGAGATGACATTTAAAGATCAGAATAACAAGAGGAGGAAAATCTTTCTGAAAATGATTATTTAACAATACCACATATTAGGTATGTTGCCATTCACAAGTACTACTATTACTCTTCATTACATATAGCTTCATTGCTTTATGTAGTTTCAAACAAGTAACAGCCCACAGTCTCGGGTCCAGTGATGTGGCGGGAATTCTCCCACTCCTCCCCATGGACAGATAGCACTTTGAGACTATGAAAGACAGGTCTGTTGTTAATGTGTCTGTGTGCGCGAGAGAGAGAGAGAGAGAGAGAGACAGACACAGAGAGAGAGAGAGAGAGAGAGAAGGAAGGAAGGAAGGCTGAATGTGCAGTGCACATCTCTACCAAGAGAAAAAAATTTTGCACATTTGAAATAGTAAGAACAAAATGAACAGTAATAGAAATGTAAAAAAATCAATATGTGGTGGTCAGTGTTGATGTTAAGGTCGACCGCCATAAATAAATCAAATAAATGTGTGGAAAAGGCTGAGAAGAGTAAAAATAGTTTTGGTTCATTCTGAAAAGGGGTTGCACAGTCTAGGCAATTAATGGGAGACACTGAACATGCTAACACATTTGCAATGGGATCACTGGAATGAGTCTATTAGAGTGGGGCAAAACAAACAGGGTGATGTGCCAGTCCTTCACCACACAGCTTTCAAACTTATCTTTTTGGTCTGGCTGCAGATTTAGACCAAAAGAATAATTAAGCTGCAGACATGCCACTATAGCTGCAGAAACACAGGTCTCAAACAGTGTGCTGTAGACATTTTGTAGACATTTTAAGAGTTTAAGCCTCACCATAATGTTCCTTCCTGTGTGCATAGTTTTATAATTAGAGTGGATCAATACATATTTAATTTTATTTTAGATTACTTATTGACTACATTTTAATGCTTGATAATCTTGCTTTCCAGATAGGATAATGGGACAATTAGCAATTGTTTTGTGTTTGTTTTTCTCCAAAATATATGAAATTTCTTATATTGCATTTTTTGTGTTGTCTGCATTGTACTACACACATCCCAAACTGTGACCACGTCATGGCAGAGGACATCCTTTACACCATTAACATGCAACCAAATCTTGTTATGGGCAAATCAGAATCAAGCAATTCTTCTGTAGCAAAAATAATATTTAACATTTTAACATGTAGCTTCAGAAGTAGATTCTAACCTCAGGTCTTCCCAAGGTGTTAGTGCAAGGAGATCATTTACGCTGGCAAGACCTTGACTCCTTAATATCACACTGTGTTGCTGCGGTAGACCCTCAGTGCCTCAGACTGTCTCCACAACTCCACCCTCCTCTTACTGTTATCTGTACACGCTCTTTCTGCAAGCTGAATTATGTCTGGTTCAGTGTTTTGTTTTTCACACTGAATGAAATATGTCGACTGCACTGGGGGCGTTTTAGTGCACTCCCAGCAGAGCCTCCCTAATGCTGTTAGGATTCATTTAGGAAGCCTCATCCATGCACTTTTCCACCAAATAAAGCTGGATAACAAATTGGAGCCACAAATGAACCAGACCTCGTTGATGGGTTTATGACTGTTTCTTTCAAATCTCTCTCATTTCAAAGAGCACGTGTGGCACGAGAAGAAAACACAGAAACAAGATCTGCCTCTTCCAATTTGTTTTTTTGTTTGTCAGCCTTCCCTCCTTTCCTCCCTCTGCAAATGTCTACAATTACTGAATGCTCCTGACCATCAGAGGAGCACCACATGATATATGACCATCCATAATTCAAGATGATTCGAGTGCACGTTTCTGGGATTTACAGACGGTGAGATGCCATTTTTAAGGTCATAAATCTGATTTTTAAACTCCAGCCTCCAGAGCTCCTGCCTCCAAATTATTTTTGGGCTTAACTTTTAGGATTTACACTCATGTTAAGGAAGCCTATATTACTTAAATAGTTGCAAAACTGATTTTACAGTAATAATTCTCAGTAAAGGTCATTCTATTTTTAGAACACATTCTACTATGAGTTTCAGGCTTGGTAGAATGCATTTTTCACACTGACTGGAATTCATATTGCATTTAATTTTGGTACATGCAGTACTAATAAGTTTGCTTAATAAGTTCATGTTTTAGACACAAAAATATATACTTGGAAAGACACCAGTTCAACAACAGATATTGTAGGCTCTTTGGTCTTTTTCTTGGAGAATGGAATTTGACAGGAGAGACATCAGAAATGCGCTCAAGTTTTGCTGCTAACATGACTGACTTTGATGAAGACATTAAAAATGTAACTCATACAGTAGTTTGTATCAATAATTAAAATGTGATTTTCACAGCATTTCCCAAGCAATCTATACATGAGAAAAGAGAATGTGTTTACTCTTTATCTCACCCTATCAGTGATAATATTAAAATGGCAGTATGGTGGCTATGCATTTAGCATTTACAAGGCACAGGAACCAACACAGGCAGACTCAGGTACAGACAAAGACAAACTGACCAGGACACAGGGCAACAACGAGACTTATATACACAAGGCAATGGGGAGCAGGTGACACCAATTAGGGCGGGGCAGACAATCACAAAAGGAGGGAAACTAGACAAAGACAGGAAGTAGAACAAGACCAGATACACTAGGGACAAGACTTCACAATAAAACAGGAACTACTAACAGAGTCCAAAAGCTCCAAATGTCCACAGAAGAGTTCAAAAACAAATCAAAGGCCCCTTTAGGGGCTGATCATGACACCCCCCCAAATTCTCTCCAAGACCTGCCTGAATTTTACACCTTAACACACCTGGTTAATTGCTGCATAAAGCCAACTGAATTCAGCTTATTCAGTGACCAAGACTTAATTATGTTAGTATCAATATATGTAACCACGGAGTCCCAGGTACATACAATATACTGAAGACAACCAGTTGATGTGGAAACATTCAGTGTAGAAAAGTCTAACTCATTCTAGGCTGCATCTTTGGCTTTGAGAGGAATTTCCAATAAATATGGATCCCACCTAAACAGTTCTTTAGTACAGGCAGGTGATTCGACAGGATTTAAAGGCTACTGTCAGTACATTTACATTGAAATGGGTGTGATTGTCAGATAATCTGTTTTATAAAGTCTCAAAAATTGTCACATGCAGCCACCCCAATAAACCCTTTTCCACCGCATACACTTTGACCTGTCATAGCAGGAAATCCCCAGGTGAAATAACTGTACCTGAGCATTGCCTGTTGTGACATGCCAAAATGTCTCCTATGAAAATGGTCTAGATATGTGGTTTCACACACACTGTTAGACAATCTGCATTTCCTTTGAAGCATACGGAAGCCTTTATCCCATGATAACCTCATAATTACACAAGTAAAGACCTTCATCAGTGCCAAATTTCCTGTGGTTTTATTTGTGCACTATCCTCTATCCAAATCTTTGAACCTGTGACTTCCTTGCATGAATTTGTTTAAATGTTTTTTAATAACTGAAGGCTGTAAAATGTGGCCTTTTTTGTGGCTTTTGTGTTGCTTGTTGTTCTTAAAAGTGTTTCTGATTTGGAAATTGCAACTGGTACCAGCTATATTCTCTTTAATGTTTCATTTTTATCACCTGCATCCATGTGGGGCAAGAAGGCATCACTACTCTTATTTAAATTTAATAAACTGTACACAGTGTACCCAAGCACCAAAACACAATTTTCTTCCAAACTAGATTTGAAAGAACAATTGTTGTGTGTTTCTGTTGGCCTTATTGAACAATTTATCCTCTGGGTGATCTGAGGCTTGTTTCAGTGCTCATGTAGAGCATCTCCTTTCCAGACATGTCTTGTTGTCATGGCACAGCACATCCACAACAATACTAAATAACCCAGTAATAAAAAGCCAAATAAAACATGTGGGGGATAAAATTTTCAAGGAATAATTCACACACTTTGACAGTAGGCATTACCTCTGCATGACTTGTGCTGATGTTGCGTGATTACTCACATTCCAAAGGTTAATGGGTCTAATTCTGTGTTGTGTTGTGTAGCGGACAAGGACCACACTCTCCAGAATGATTGGTCACTACTTCATTCAAAGGCACCACAGATGACACAAGCATAACCTATCTGCAACTGTAGAGAAACAAAACATTCACAGGGTCTCTATCACATAAACACTATGAACATAAAGACAAAGAAGGGAGCTTAATATGCACAGTACCATTAAAACAGGAAAAATGTAAGTTTTGCAACAAAAAAAATTGCCCATACATAAATATTCATAACTGTAGAAGCAGAAAAACAAAGCATTCACAGGCTCTCTCTTCCATAAATCTGTGCCTGAGTATTACCACAGACAGAGTGACTGAATCCTGCATGCTAACTGTGATGGTGAGAGTTTGTAGTTAGTGTGCAAGCCCTACAACAACCCTGCAGCACACATGCTTCCCCAAACATCTCCTCTAATTATCAGATTCATGTATAAGTCAGCCCTGTCTGGAAATTATGTTTATTCATTACTTCTGCCAGGGAGGATATGTTTTCATCTGTGTCTGTTAGTTAGTTTGTTTGTTTGTCAGCAGGATTAGGCAAAAAGTACTGAACTGGTTTACACTAAACTTACTGTAGGGATGGGGTAATGGACCAGAGAAGAACCCATTTAGTTTTGGTGTGGATTTGGTTAAAGTGACCTTAACATTGCGAGATCGAGCCTTGGATCTCTTCAGTCCCACCCTAGTTACCGATTTGTTTTCCCAAGGATGTTGTGGTGTGAAATGTAATTACCGGCTGGTTCAAGTTCAGAGGCAACATTTATTTACTTTTTTATTTATTTTATGAGGTTGGGGTGGACAAGGTGCAAGACTTTGACTCCAGAGACTGTGATTGACAATCAGAATCCTGCGTCTGTTTTGGACTCACTTCACATATCACTTATGAATAACACCAAAAGTAAACTTATTTTGAAAAAATGTGTAAAGGTAGAGGAAGTAACGCCAACAGAACACATACAGTTCATAAAATAAAGCAATCACAATACTTAATGTTAAAACACATACATACCTTAGATGTTTGTGTACCAACTCTACATCAGATTATAGTTACTCCAACAAAAATATACCAACAGCACTTTAAGAAGCATAGGAAAAAAAGTCTCAATCTAATCCACGTAGGATTTTGCAAGAAATTATAAAGTCTGGTTCACAATTTAACCCAACAACACCAGGCTACAAAAGGAAGGATGTGATGAAAAATAAAAAGATGTGAAAATGAGAATGAAAGTAAATGAAGGTAAAATAAAGGAATGGACTTTGATGAATGGTAAAGAAATGAAGGATTAGCAGAACAGAGGGAGAAAGGGAAAAAAGGGATAGAATTCATCCCTGACAGAAGTTAAATAAAATAACAGATAACAAAAGACAGGAGGACCGGAAAAGAAAGGATATGATGATAGATGATAGGAAAGATGAGATACGAAGGGAAGGAAGAGATGAATATGACAAGGAAGTCAAAGGAAAAGGATTGGGGTTGGAGGGTCAGCTTTAAGACGCTGCCACCCACAATGCTTCACAACCTCTATATTGTTACTGGGAAACCAAATCAGTGGCAGGCAGAATTGGACACACAGCCCAGTGGCCATGAAGAGAAATCCAATCCCATCAGAAATCATTAGAGCAGATTGTTCCTGGAGTGAGGCGCTGCACTAAAGTGTGTGTTCGGGTTCTACTAAGTGTTAGCACACATGACTAGGGTTTAGAGACTGTGTACGCACTGTGATGAAGAGCACTGTATCAGTGCATATTACATTCAGTCAGTTAGGACCAGTTAGGAGAGGAGAAATGAGACTGTCAGCCCAAGTGGTTTATGGGTAAATAAACAAGAATGACATTCAAATGAGCGAGTGAGTACTGAACTCTGTGTTGTGCACAACTTATTAGACTCATAATAAGTAAACAATTGTGAGTCAGAGGCTTTTTATTGTTGACTGCTGATGCTTGTAACACTCAACCAGTGGCCTTTATTCAACTAAATTGTATTATTTGTTCACTCCAGTGCACAAGGATTAATATAATTCAATCAGCCTTTCATTAAAAGTAAATCTCAAAGTAAAACCGTCTGGATTCAAATGGGCAAGAGGGCACACACCCCAGGTTGCATCTCACAAATGAGATGGTGATCATGGTATTTGTCAGGTTATGACAGGTCCAGGCAGGACGTTTCTCTCTGCCTCATCCTAGAAAAAGAAAGCAAAAAAAAAAAAAAAAAAAAAATCCTTTAAGTATCACTTTGTGTTTTTTTCTCAGGCGAGAAAAGTTCCCCCAGAGTCCAAAAACACATTGCTCAACTGTTTTCACGGGCTGCTCCCAATGATCAGTAACTTGACTTTGACATTACAAATTGGGGGAGTGGCCCTTTAAATCAACTTTAAATTCATCTTTAAAAAAAACAACAACAAACAAAAACACACCAGATTAACACTGGCTAACATTATGTAATGTTAAATTTTAAACTGTCACACAAAGCGTTTTTTTTTCTTTGTTTGTTTTTAGGCCAGACAAATGAATTTTTTATGAACTAAAATGTAAAATTCAATTTAACTGTTTTCACAAATCATTAGAAAAATGACAACTTAAAAGGAAGAATTCTTCATTGCACAATCACAGAGAAAACACGTAGAAGATATTTTAACTATATATTCTTTTCTGTCATTCCATGGCTGGCTTCAAAATGAAGAATCAAAAAACCTAAAAGTATAAAAGAAAATACACTCTACTGTTTTTCTTTAAATTTTTACCACATACTACTGTGAGCTAATGTTGAAAACAATAACCTCAAAGGCTACAGGAACACTGCCATCACAAAAACAGGCTTGCTTTCAAGGCGAGATTAATTTGGCTAATTGGCTGCGGTCACTGGTAAATGTTTCAGTGGCATGTTAGCTAATTGATATTGCTGCTTATCCTCATGTGAGTGACATATCTGGCAAACATTAAAATGTACTGCTTGTGGGTTGAAGACTGGTGCTGCACATTGTTATCTGTCTCAAGTTTCGAGCTATCACCTTCCACCTACTGATGGATGGGAAGCTGGCAGCATCAAGCAGGTTCATTAGACAGTCAATGGCTAAATATAACAGCTTGGCTACACAGAGAGACATCTAAAATCTAGTCCAATGAGTCTTTATGTCAAAATAAACTGGCAGAATACAGAGTTATAACTGACCAGTTTGATATTTTAAGAGGTTTGTGTGTTGTTATGATACACACAGTGGATCATTGTGCATTAAAGGCTCTGGGCTGTGCAGCACTTTAACTCATATCTGTCCTCCTGCCTTCAGATGGCCGCAGGGATTTAATTAACTGATTAACTTTAATTAGCTTGCCTGGGAATCAAGAGCCACTGTAACTTGAAGATTAAGTACTTTTGGACATTTTACCAACACTGAAGTGAAAAACTGAAAATGAAAATGCAGTGTGCCTTCTGGACTATCTTGGAATACAACTGAAGGGCTTCTTTGTTGTTGTTGCTGTTGTTTTTGGTTTGCTGTTGTACTGTCAGTTACTGTGTAACTTTGTATTGAGCTGAGTAACAATAACTAACCAAGCCCATTTTCTTGGACCCACGGTTTTGAACAGGCTGACGAACCCTGCTTCAGCGAGGACAAAGTTTCTATGTGCTTTCAGGTGTTTTATACTGTAGCATCTCCAGTGTAAAACTACATATACATTATGTATATGTATATGTGGCCACAACATCCATTATACCTGTGGCCACCTGTTGGTTTGCTCAGCCTCTCACAGTCTCTCATTTTGATGAGGACCGGGCTGCAGACAAGACCATTCAGTTGCTGGGGTAATTTGAACTTCAGTATCTCTAAAATCCTGGCTACAGGCCTGTGTGTATGTATCCTGAGATAGAGCGATACACATCTAGATACACAGTTAGTGTTTCAATACAAAAACAGCACAGATACATTGGTAACAATCTCCCTTATATTAATTGGATGCAGCTCAGATTTAATGTTTTAATATCTTAATGAAATCAAATGTTCAAGTTTAGAATAACTAAAAACAGAAATATCACTATCAATGAATTTTACATTTTTGAATTGAATATGAATTTTTGTTCTGTTTATTGTTTACCTTAGTTCTCAGGTCAAGTGTCATTCATACACCCAACAGCAACACAGAAATGGGCCCATGTTGTTATGCTCAGCTAATGGATAATCTGTTGCCTTTAGCCAATGAGAGCTAAAGCTTGTGTGCTTTGGAAGCAGCATTAGCTGCTAATGGTTGTGTTACTTTCCTCAGGTAGACTGTCTCTACTGTTAACTTTACCATCAAGGAATTTGTCTGAGTCGCAGGGTTTGTTGGCCCACCGGCGTATTTTGGCAGATATAGTTGTGCATTTTGATGACTTAAAATGTAGTGAACTTCAGGCCACATTGGACAGAGACCAGAGACTTAATGGATGAGACCAAGGGCAGAGACTGAGACAAGTCCAAATCAAAACACCCCCAGAGAGAGAGACTGAGTCCAAGAGGAAATAAAAGTCTCTAGACTGTTCTTAAGACTGAGATCAGACTCGAGTTTTACAGCCCTGGATGAGGTCAGCATCACGTAAAAAGTGGCGTCAGTGCACATCCTCCAGTGAGGACTAAAACATGTTAGTGGAACATAATAATAATAATAATACATCAAATTTGTAGAGCGCTTTTCTGGGTGCTCAAAGACGCTGAACAGTAAACACATAAGAGAAAACAATGCTGATGCCAGTGCGAATACTTGGAAAGTAATATCTATTAGGGGAAATTTGTCACTCGGCTTCATCTGTTTCCTGCAGTCCTAATCAGCCATGGTAACCATGGCGACATTAGCATGAGTTGCTGTTTTCTGAAGATACGAGTTTGCTCTGTTGAAAAGACTTCACTATTTCTATTTGTTCTCTCTGGCCTGTGTTTACATGATTACTGAATTTCCTGATATTCTTGCATTCATCAGCAGTGAGATATTATTGTTACTGCTCATTTCAGCCAAATTGCATCTTGAGGGGTCTTGAGATGGTGCACATGATAGAGAGCTCATTCAGGTACAGGTACAGTGGTACAGTGAAATGCAACTGAATTAGAGATTTAGAGTGAAGAGGGGTAAAAAAGAGAAATAAATAGAAGGAAGCTGTGGATGATGAGCTGATTTCTCACTGGTGGTTGTAGAGTAAAAACCTCCAATTCTCCAAAGCTCTTAGCATAAGAAGAGAATGGGAAGTCAGCAGAAGACATTCTCTAAAAATAAACCTTGGAAGGATCTTTGTTTTATTTAGCAAAGTACTAATATCCTGGTACCAAGACACTGAACTTACAAACAGAAAGATGACGCATAGATGGACAACAACATAAAACAGAGGTGGTGGTATTTGAACCCACATCTGGAAATGTCAGTAACTTATTCTACTCAGCATGTAGCCTTGTTAGTTTAAAAGTTAACACATAGCCTATGATGGTTCCAGTCCTCTGGGTTTTTGGCCCAAAGCACTTCTCCTGCGTCACTCGGCTCTCACTCTCCTATGCTTGGACTTGCACCCACAATACGTGACTCACACACTGATTACTTATCTGTTTGGCCACTGGAGGTACAAGCTGAGTCAACCAGAGTTTATCAAAGGAAGACCAGATAAGCAACTGCTCTCCCTCATGACAACTGGAAATCAATGCCCCATCATGTACACTAATGTGCTTGAAAGCTTACCTCAACCTGAGGACAGACGATCACAGCGCATTCATCCTAAAAACATTCGTGCTATGGCATTAAAGAGGAGCACACAGGAGGTGAGGAATTAAATGAACTGGGATTTTAAAATCCTGCACATGATCAAGCAATATAGCAATATAAACTACAAAATGAGCTCATAGAAGTTGGCATCACTGTGGACTGTCAGGACATTTTCTAGAAATCTTGTTGAACTGTGGTTGTGCATAAAATGCACTAGTCTTGTAATCACCACACCAAATCACGTACATACAGTGGTCTTGGCAAAAGCTCAGTTTGAAATAGTTTGCTCTGAGTGAGCTGCCAATGAGCAGCCAGCTTGATTATTGTTGTGTGTGCTTTTCCAGTGAGTATTTGCTGTCATTATTTGCTGGGAGATAACTAATGGCAACTGGATTATCCATTTTTAGAAAAAAAAAAACAAAACAAAAAACTACTCAACATCTTGCACAGGTTTTGTCATGGATGTGTTAATGAAATCTACTTGACTATTGAGTATTGTCTTCCATGTTTTACAAAGAAACTCAATTCTGAGCAAGTGGCTAAGTTTTACATGACAGAGAAATTCTTTTTGAGTTTTCTAGGACGACATGATCCAGGCATGCCAGAGCTGAGTTCTGAGGTATGCCAAGCCACTCAGACTGCTGGAGTGAACGACCAAATTCAAAGTGACTACTGGCTCGCTACCCTTCACTTCGCCACAATTTATAAGCTACAGACTTATAAGCTACTTTTTTTTTTCATTCAAAAAGAAAGAAGAAAGATGGCAGCACCAGGACTGTCCTGCCAAGCATTTTTTAAGAATGCTGGATCAGCGGACTGTCCACTTTGGCTGTGTGAGTGTTGAGTTCATTTATCCTACAGTATTATTCATGTGTTTGTATTGTGGGTTGAAAAGCTGTTGCTAATGTATCTGATTTCCTTGTCTTGAAACAGACTGGGAGGATCTCGGCAGACAGCTGTCAGAGAACTTTTTTGAGTGGGAGGCTTTGCAATACGAGGTGGACAGAATCTGCAAGGAGGGGCTCAGTCCCGGACATGCTCGCGATTTCAATGGATGGAAACCACAAGCATTACATATGTCACAGTGTTTGCGTTAATAGGAAAACATAACTCTTTAATGAGCACCAATTAACCTGAGACTGTAAGATATCATAAACTGTTGTGCACCTTTGTTTGATTAAGATCTGAGGTAGAGGCCATCTTGTAAGGAGTCTTCATTGCCAAGGATCTTGCAAACCACAAAAGCTCTGCAGAGCCAGTTGCAGGACCTGGAGTTTCTGAAACCCCAGTAGGCAGGAAGAGAGAGCCAAATGGAAGACTGGAGTGGGCAGAAGGTGAGGAAATGGTTTCTGTACAGATTGATTATATTGTCTCCGAATCAGAAATAACACTCTACGATAACACTCTACATTAACTAATGTTCATGAAGATGGTTTATTACATCTCATTTACTAAATGTCATATCCCTACATGCTCAGGTTCCCAACTGGTCCCTGAAAAGAAGAAGATGTTCTCAGTAGGCCTTCACTCCTGACTATCACCTGACATACTTTTTTTTAATTATTATTATTATTTTTTTATCCATGACCTTCATATAAATGTATTCAAGAAATGTTTCAAGTTAAAGTAAGACTTAAAGTAGAACCCACCTATTTCTTCTGAGCAGTGTTACCTGTAGGTTTTGCCTGTTGCACAGAACATCACATTCCTGCACAATTTCTGATGACATACTGTAATCAACAACAAACTGACACCTTTCATTCCTCAGCACAATGACCTTAAGTCTGAGTACATAGCATATATTCAAACCTGCATTTCATCACCTTATAAATGTAAAATGTATGCATGCATGCCTCTATGAAGAGTGGTGGAAATCATCTAAAGTTCAGAATAAATTTGAGGTTTCTTCTGATTTCACTTTCTACTTCTACTTCACTAAAGCTATTTTACTTAACGAAAATTATTTCACAGCTTTAGTTACTCTACAAATTAAGATCTTTTCATACAAAACACAAAAGCTTACAAAATATGACACTTTGTTATAAATTAAACCACAAAACAGTTTACACAAGTACAACGGCCATGAAATTCATTGCCAACTATTTTGATAATCATTTAAATAACCATTTCATGGTTCCAGCTTCACAAATGTCAGTATGCTGTCATGCTGAACACTGTGCTGTTTGAATTCACAGACAGATTAACATGTGTCATCTCAGTATTTGCCACTGTGAAGTGTCATTAGCGGAAAGTGTCATTAGAACACACAGAAAACTTCTCATCATTGACATTTATTAAAGTTTGTCAGTGTTCATTTCTGAGGCGGTTTTGCCTTTAAACCACCTCCTAATCAGGGGCTATGATGTTAGCAATTGTAGAAACAGAGTATGTTTCAACATTTCAGCATGTTTTCAGCTTTCATTATAAGACTGGAAGAGGCAATTTCGCTTTAGGTGAAGCACAACACCTTGGCCTTTAACGCACAAATGACGTTTTGTGCGACGGGGTTGTCCTTTGGCTTAAAATTTCACAGCTTTTTATCAAAGGAGCAATGGAAAATGTGTTCAGGTGTTGGTTCCCAAGCAGACCTGGCAGTTGTACACACTCAGCGATAAGGATAGCGACTGCATCTTTCTCCTACTGCCATTCATCAGTGTACTCCTCTTCTTCATCCTCATTACTGCACTCCTCTTTCTCACTGCTCTGATCTTCCTCATGCATTTTATAATCACTGCTGACACTGCTCTCATCCTCACTGTTAGACGCTGCTGGAATAAATTCCAACATCATTCTACCTACCTCAGGCACTAAACCTCTTTTCCCCATGATTTTGGGGATTCTCAGCTACCATGGGGTCCTTATCTTCAGAATAAGTGTGTAGCTAATACACTACTTCCTGTGTGCTTCCTTTCTTATGATCCCACAAAGGGTGTAACTTTCCTAAAATACTTTGGTTCCTTTATTAAAAACTTGAGAGGAGGGAAACAATAACTGGTTTCACCCTGAAACCACTGCCCTTGAAAAGCTTAAAAATGGAAAGAGAACAGTCACGTATGAACGCAATATTAACCTGCACACACACACACACACACACACACACACACACACACACACACACACACACACACACACACACACACACACA
>JBBMJY010000002.1:3172899-3183199 GCA_037833715.1 Toxotes lorentzi | reverse complement strand
CACATTTATCTGACCCATAGATACATGTGTGACATTTAAAGAAAAGGGAGATTACATACCCAAATTCTGAGAGGAGTCATTTAATATAATTCTAGCAGAACTACGCTCTGAATTCATTTTTTTACACATCACTGGGGCACGGCCTTTGATAGAATCTATCGCGGTTCCAGTCACATAAAACCCTGCTACCCTATCTTAAACTAGACTAGCCTTGAAAATAATTTTGTTGGCCAGATGACACAACTTCCAAAATACAGTAAAAGAGAGACTTACTAAAGTACAAAAAAAGGGTTGTGAAACTGTGCTCCTAATGCTACTGACTGCCCTTAAGAGCTGCAACATGATGCAATTGAAAGACTTATACAGAATTCACACACAAATTATCTCCATTATTGTAAACCATTAATAACATTAACACCATCAGGATAGAGAGCTTTTACAAAGAACTTGCAAAGAGTGAAAATATTGTAGAAACTTTTGTCACTGTATTACACACATATTTACAATGAGTCGTTCATTTACTATGCTGGATCAATTCATCACTGTGTGGATGAGACTGGCAAACACAAACCTGTAAAAGCACCAGAAAATGTATAAACATTCATTCTTTACACTGAAAATAACAGTTTGACAAAACAACAAAAGAAACATGACAAAACAATTTTATGGAAATTTTAACCATATCACTTTGGGTTGTCTTGACATTAAATGCTACGGAATACAAACACCTATGGAGTTGACATGTAAACAGATCCTTCTTCTTACCAACCAAGAAAACTCCAACTACTAATGAAGACAAACCCTGTAAATGGACCTTTGGGTGGGATTGTTTTGTCAAATAATTGAGGTCTCAAAACTAGATTTTCATGTGGTAGGGCCCTTAAGAAACAGGTGGCATACAGCAGACTTGTAGCTTTGGAGCCCCCAGGGTTGTTGAAAACCTGTCTGACAGCCCAGTAGAAAGGGGTTAAAATGAAAAGGGTTAAATGTGTAGTTGAGGGCCCTTAATTTCACAATGGCCAGTTAACCGCTTAGGGGCCACAACACAGGCTGAGGTCCTTCAGGATGGTAAAGAAATTGCATCAGAGCTCCCAGGAACTGTAACAGCAAGAATCACTTCTCAAATGACACTTTTAGAGGACATGTTTTAAAATGCTCCTTCAACTTTTTTCATTCTTCTTCCAAGCCCTTCCACGCATTAGATTTGTTAAAGAATGTTTTGTGGTTGTCCTCTTAAATTCAGGAGCTTTCGTGATCTTATAATGGAAATCTAAACAGGCTCCGTGTTAAGGTTACTGGTCAATCTGAACTGAAAATAAGATGAATGGGGAAGCACCAATGTGCTAGACAGTGTCCTTATAACCACTGATATCTGAAAGAAAACAAAATTGTCTGATTAGAACAACTTAATGATTTAGTAAGTATTTCTCTGCAACATTTTTTTTTTGTTGAAATTAATTTTGGATGCATGAGCTACACAACCTGTTCATTCATCACATCAAAGCTCCAGTAACCCAACCCGAGCAGCAGCTAATAAGATTGTGATGTGGAGAGCACCACCATTTGGTAAGCTCTAAAGAGCTCCACAATATATTAAGCAAAGCCCCGGATTACTTGTTTGAACTAATATCTATTCTAATTGACTACCAGCCTCAACATCACAGCAGTGTCCATTTTCATTTTAATGCTAATTTTACAATACAACTACTGTAAATAGAAATATCATATAGCATGATAAGGTTTATTGTTCTTGTCCCACAGTGTATTCTCTGAACTCTGTGAAACATAGACTTAGGTTGTGATCCTGTATGTTTCTCAGTACAGTCCACATGCTGTCACTTTGATACCAATGTGGGATTGTGGAAATTTCTTGTAGACTTGTGTCACATGTCCCATCACTCAAGCAGAAGCTAAGGTATCTCATAAACGGCTTCCCCTTCTTTCAATAATCACTAACTCCTTTGCTGTGACAGCTCTCTCATTTCCTCTCTCTCTCTTTCTCTTTCTTTCTCTCTCTGTCACAGCAATAACAACAATTGATTTCTGCTTTAAGACCATTTAATGCTCTTCCCCTTTTATTGCAAGTCCACGCGTTTCAATTAGCTTGGCAGGGAGTGGGTTTTTACCTCACAGAAATGCATAATAGCACCTAATATGGTGGGAGTGTGTGTAAATTAGACAGAGAAAAAGGAAATAGGAGATGACATTAGTTGGCTGTTAATTACACAATTACCCAATATGGACACTGCAGGGGGAATCCAGTAGTGCTGCGGCTTTTCAGTGAGAAGTGTTACAAACACAGCTGTGTCTCTGTGGAACCATAAAATTAAAGTTTTGACTATGGGCTCAGCCATTGCATCATGGGAGGGGAGAAAGTTGTAATCCTTGAGTCCTTGCTTTTGTCTTGTGTGATGCATTTGTTCTTTTGCACATTCATCTCCAGGCCGATTTTTTTTTTCTTTTTACTCCAAACTTTGTAGAACTGTTATTATGTACAATTAACAAATTAATCCTTTGATCCCTGGGCTGTTGTTGCTCAGTTTTCAGTGCCTGTATTTATAGGCTAAAGAATATAAGTGGTACATGTTCTAGGACATTTTGTATGAACATTTTACACAATAGTGAATGTTTGTGTCTCAGTCGGCCTACTGTAAAACACAGGGGTGTTTATACATGTACTGAACAGGAACACTCAAAGGCAGAGTGAAAAGTCATCTGTCATAAAGAGGGAGGAGTAATATATATGCAATATAGTTGAAATATGAGCATAAAGTAAACTTGCTTTCCAGAAGATTTCTGCCCTTAATGCTGAGGTTTCATAAATCAATGATGAAAACTGACTGTGAAAATAACCTTAATTTACACTTTTAGAGAGAGATAACTGCCCACATGCCAATGACATTGAAGCTCTGTGGTCACGTCCTACAGTTCCTTGCTGGATATGAGCAGCCCCTGGAACATTAGTCTATTTATCATGATTACTGAAGTCAGAAAAACTGAAAAGCACAAAGATAAACAGAGAAATGCAAAAAAAACCCAAAAAACTATGACTCTCAAACCAAACATGAGAGACACAAACAAGAAGACAGGCAATATAATCTGTGATTTCAGATGCTAATCACATTTCTTTGAATTTCACACTGTAGCTCTGTCGACTATTTTTGAATGATAGTAATTAAGGGTTTACAGTTTATATTGGCTCATTTCCACATTTATTGGCATTTTAATAAACACACTGTCTTAAAGTCATATTGAATGTCTGAACAAAGTTCCATGGTAATCCAGCCTATACCTGCTGAAACATTTAAGTCCAGACCAAAGTGGTGGACTGACCAACGGATCAACACTGACAGTCCAAAATGAAACAAAACATTTTGATGGATTTTGTCACTCCGTTTATCTCTTTCTTATTTCCATTAGTCATGAATAAGTTCTGAGTTTTGCATCATGCTTTAGATGGTCTTGCAACTTGGAAGTATAAGTTTTGCCATGGAGTCAGTGAGGTAGCTGCAGGCTGCACCTGTGCCCCACTTTATTTACTTTTTTTTTTTAAATAAATGTTTCTTAACATGTTGGTGTATTTGCATCATAGAAAGTCATTAGCTGCATTAGCTGTTCCTGTCTGTGTGGTAACCATGGGTGTACAAACAACAATCACTTGATTTTTATATTTGATAATTATGAAACAAGATCTACAGTTAAGAAGTCGCACTATAATCATGACTTCTGCACATTCTGGGCTGACTGAGATGTGACTCTGAGAGGAGGGCTAAGGATAATCTTCAGTGTGAGAACGTGAGAATTGATTGGCATCACCTGTGTGTTGGCATTAAAATGGTGCAGTGTACTTCATAAAAATCTATAACTGAGTTTTAATGACGTGGTCTGGTACAAACTGTGCTGTTATCTCCCAGTCCAGCTCATAAAACATAAATCTGTCACGTTGCTTTGTTTCTCCTAAGCAAAAGTACCATTCCACCTACTCAAGCAGATTTTATGTTGGTTATTATGACAGTTGGAGAGTAGAGATGGGGAAACGAGTGGAGAGAAAGCTGCAGCAGAGAGTCTGCATCCAAATTTCAATCACAAGAGGAGCCTCGAGAGCAGCATTAGCAGATTGAGCAACAAAAATACCTAATGAAAAGCCAGTCGCGAATGCCTGTTCACACTTTAAGCAATGGCACTTTGGAAAGTCTTCATTTCAGTGGGATCAATGCAATGAGGCCATCTCAGAGAAACCTTCTGCACAGAGCTGATGCCACAGAATTTTCACACACATAACTTAGCTAAACAGATGACAGCTGTCAGTTCATCACTCTGCAGTTTTCTGACATTTCGGACTGTGATTGAATCAAAAAATGATAGAATTAAATAGAAAAGCTAATTAGATGGTTTTGATTGAAAAAAAAAAAGTGGAAATGCTTTTGTCAGAACAGCATCTCTGCAGTCACAGTGATGGACACACAGTTGGTGAACACCAAATGATGGGTTCATTTGGAGTGAAGTTTGCCTGTGAAATCTCCGTCTGCTACAACCTCCCAAATATGTCACACCCACTGACTCTCCAGTGTAAGAAGAAGCCAATTTAATCAGTTTGACTCAGGTAGTATTTGATCATGGAACATCTCATGTGTGGCCAACTGGAAAACAGACATTTTATTCATACTTATTTATAACTGGCCAACAGCAGAATACTGAGCAATACACCAATCATTGCTGTCTTAATGCTTCTTAAGAAGTGTCCGCTGTTTGATGCCTTCTGCACCTCATGGTTTACCAGTGTTCAGCTCAAATGCTGGAAACAGTGTGTCCTGTGTGTAGCAAGGCAGAACTTAAGGTTGTGGAGGTCAGGGATGTTTTGCATGTCTGGTGTTTGTACAGGAGACTGTAGTTTGCTTCCTATCCTAGAACTTCACTTCTTATGAACCATAATCACGATCTTACTATAACCACGGTTTATTTACATATCCTAAACACACCTTGTCGTAACTACGATAGTTGTCAATACTAAGCATAGCATAGCTGGCATAAGCAGATACTGCAATATGGCACTTAAGTAAAACATTGATGAAACATGATTTTTACACAGGATGTCATCTTCCTCCATTAGCTGTGTTATCTGCTTTGCTGTGCTGCGGTGATTTGAGCAAATACACTCATATTTACTCCCTTGATGCCCAGTATATGCAGCCACAGAGACACAAATACATTTCTATACGTTCCACACCTGGATATGAATATGAATAATATATGAGTGATGAACATATTAAAGATGAACTGAGACCTCAAAGGAAAAATGTATACAAAAAAAAATTCTCACATACAGTATACACAAGTGAGATGCAAACAGGCTCAAAGACACATTTGTATCTACGCACATGCACTTCCCTCATACACCCACACATCCCCAGGGTGGGCCACCCTCACATGATTCACAGTGGTTAAGTGACGCAGGACACCGAACTACAAAGCACAGACACACACACACACTCGCACTCGCACTCCTTCATCTCTGCATGTGTTATGAACCTGTCACTGCATCGGTTGATAGATCGAGTCCCTCATGGGTTCAAAACGTGGGGCTCACCCCTCTCCAAAGCATCAGCACTTCAATCAGACCCTTATTAGTGCCTCTCTATGTATCTTTGTGTGTGTGTGTGTGTGTGTGTGTGTGTGTGTGTGTGTGTGTGTGTGTGTGTGTGTGCGTGTGTGTGTGCGTGGGAAGAGATGTCTTTCATGATCTCTGTACATGCGACTCTGTGTGTGCGTGAGCATGCGTGGGTGTGGGGGGTTTATAGAGAAAACGTGTGTGTAATGAGGTGGAAATACTCACTTCCCTCAGTGTGAACTCCCATACATCTTGTTAACTGACAAAGCTTTTAAGACGAGTCTTTTTAACTTTACACAGCGAGGTCGAAACCACACTCATGTACATACAGGCACATACTGGATACAACGCAAGAGCTGCAATCAAAACAATGACGACAATAAGTAAGCAGGTAAACAAAATTTGACAGTCGTTTTATCAGACTGAGATTTAGGCTGCGATGAAAAGAGTCGCTGAAAAGGAGAAGTAAAGAAAGCAAACAAAGAGCGGAAGTGACATCTAATGGAAATATAAGGGGGGAAAAAAAAAACAGTAGCAGTTCTTACCAAGACTGTGGAAGTGAAGGCATTCAAACCAATGCTATAAACCTCCGTGAGGACAACATGTCCGTGAGGACAACATGTCCTCCATATCTCTAAAGGAAATGATCTCAAGCTCAAAACTCAAAGACAAAATTGGTTTCTCACCTGAGATAGGTTCAAATTTCAGACCTAGTTTCTCATTTCTGTACTGCAATCTCTTGGTACTTATCAGCTGACATTTACTCAACCGATATCAGTACATCTGCAATTAGCTAATACGGGCTAATATTGTGTCCCAGCACAGTCCAGCTGTATTCAGGAGCAGGAAACATGTAATAAAACAGAGATCCATATCAACATCTGTTGTAATCCTGTCCATACTGGATGATTTTGCACTCGTGTGCACTTTTTACAGCAAGATAGACAATAAGGATATGAAAGTTTGCAGTTTGGATCCCATCACAGATCTGCAATTACACTGTCTTAATGTCACATGGGATGAATGATAGTGATGAAAAAGATTCCCATGCTGACGATAACTCGAGACAGTTGTAAGATTACAGCAATTTCATTACAGCAATTTTCACAGCGCAACTCTGAAAGCACTTTAGTTGTAAATGAATCTAAATTCTAGGAGACAGGGTTGTTTAGTTGCCATATCTAACCATGGCTTATATGAAGTTTAAACTGAAGACACAGACGTCTTCTGTTAGCTTTTCTGTGTCTTCATCATTCTCATCAGAAAGCAGAGTCTCGTGTGATTCCCAGCATAGCTCGGCTTGGCTTGGCTCACCCTCAACCTCAGCAGAAGGCGAATTAGCAAAAACTGAAACCAATTAGGAAAAACTGGGGGTGTGCAAAGCCAATAACCATGATCCTTCCCTCCACCTAAGCATAATGTATCAGCCATTTAAACACACATTTGATGTCAGCACTACAAACACTGGGAAATTGCTGCATTTAGTCCAGGATTTCATACATAATTTCCTAAAAATAATACCAAAAATCTGTCCTCAAGACTCAAAAGTTGGTTCTGAATAGTTTGTAGCTTTCTCCTCTGTGGAGGACATCAGCTGAGAATAAAACTTTCTTGTCTCTAACATCAGAGACTGATTTACTCCAACAAATAAAAAGGAAAAGGGAAAGAAAGCCACTAAAGCACTTACATACACCATAGTTTAAAAATAGATTGTGGGGAGGGGGGATGAATCGTACCACTGACCAGCATGAAAACACTATAACATAATTTACTTCAACAATAACAGAGTGTGTGTGAACATGCAAAAGACGAGTCTGACCTTTAAGTGGTTTTAGAATTCCAAAAATCAACCACAGGGGCGATATCAAAAAAAAATAATAATAATAATAAAAAAAATAAAAATATATGGTGTAGCCTTTAAAATAGGCTCAGTTTTGAAAACAAAATTGATTTCTGAGCTGGTCTATTAAAGTATAATACATGTCTTAGCTGTCCAGTTAAAAAACAATGCATTTCTAAGTGAAGTGTTGACAGCTTTTTTGTTCCAGTAATCCATCATTGTTTGGCACTCAAGAAAACTAAAGATAAAATGACACTGGACCATACATGACGTCATAACAACTGTGGTGTGTGTTTGCACACGCACATAAATGTCCTAACTGCGGCATCGTTCACACAGTTTCACATACAGTGTTGTTACCTATACACGGAATGCTGCATAAAAAAAATGCACTTTTCCACACGTGCACACACAAACACACACGTCTGTAAACATTCAGATCTTTAAAGAGGCAGATTCTCCTCATCTGTCCGATGCTCTCCCACTCTCCTCTCCCTCACTTAGTCGACTCAAATCAGATTTGCTGTCATCAAACACAAACACACACACTCAGACAGTTGTGAGTCTCTGCACTCCATTAGCTTGTCTCTTTAGGTCACTTCAATCAAATGGGGGCGAAACAGTTTCCTCATTGTCAGCACTGAAACAGGATCTCACTGGAACATAAACCCACACAACACACACACGCACGCACACACACACACACATCTCCCCCTCTTTGTCCCAGACTAACTTAACCCACCTACAATGAGCAGCAACTTGTTGTTGCTGTTTTCCGGTTGATGAAAAGTCAGTGGGGATGTGAAGGCAGTGGAGGGTGAGGGGCGCCGTTAATTTCACCCCTTTGCTCATCTCGGGCGCCAGGGGTGCAGCTGGGGCTTAATTAGAATGCGTTTTAAATATTGATGGGGCCGGTTGTCCCTACTGTAAAGGCCGCACAGGAAACTGGAGCACAGGAGAGGAAACTTGATGAGAGCAAACACACTCACTGACAGCTCTGAACTGACCGGCTTATTCATTAATTAAAATGAGACGGGTGGCTGAAAAAAAGGGAATCAATGAATGAATGAGTGAGGACAGATAAATAGACGATAGATCTGATCTGATCAATCTGAGTGTTTTCATACCTGGTACCTCTGTCAGTGAGGATGGCATCATTTATCAAAAGCATTACAAATGACTTTACTACAATGATTCATACAGTCTAGCCCATAACTATTTGGACAGTTACATGTTTGTTTGTTTTTTTCTTTTGTATTTTTTTTCTTGTTCTCCACACTCTGAGCTTCATTCAGCACATTCACTTAAAATAAAATAAAAAATATAATTCACATCAACATAGAAAAAACTGTGTTGTAACACTTGCTTCTTCCTGTCCTGCTGAATGACCAAATGTCCAGTGAACTTTAGTGTATTTGGCTGAATCTGAGCACAGAATGATCCTGTAGATCTCTGCATTCATTCAGAAATTATATCATCAATAAATACCAGTGTGCCAGTTCCAGTGTTTCATCAGTCCATTGAACTTCCAGACCTCTACTGGACTGGACCTTTGTATGTTTGAGGATTACCGGCTGTTTGCACATTGTGGTGAATCCTCTGAGGCTCTGCTCATGAAGCCTTCTCTTGATTGTTGACAGGGAAACATATACGTCAACATCCTGGGGAGCTTTCTCGACTTGCACTCGTAAAGGGCTTTTTTTTAACCATGTAAATGATTTTCCACAAGACTGGTGGTAGACCAAGGGTTTTAACCAGGTCTTTTCCTATTTTTCCTGTGCTCTCTGGTAGATCTTGACATTAATATCTTCTTCACTTGCATGATACACCCTTCACTTTCTCCTCCTCAGTCTAAATGGCAACTTTAACTCCACTCTGAGTCACCTGTGAGCTCTTCTGTTCGTGACCTAACACCGAAAAAACACTCAGCTGCTGCCAAAGTTGACATAAACCTCCTCAACTGTCCAAATGTTTACCGTACGCACAGTGGTGGAAAAAAGTTTTCGGACACCCCATGCATTTGTGATATATTACATTAACAATCACTCTTAAGTTTCCAAGTGCATTTTGTTTTTGTACAGTCACAGCCACAATACTAAACCAATCCTTAGATCAGCCATTACACAAGAAACTGTTAAGGTTTAGTTTAGGCTTCCCTCTCCTCCCTTTTTATATCCTTTATGTCCCTGGCCTTGTGTGTGTTGTTTGTCCCCGTTTGTCTGTTTGGTCTGTGGTGGTTGTGTGTGTGTGTGTGTGTGTGTGTGTGTGTGTGTGACTCTTTTGCCAGGATGGAACATGGGGACATCACGTTTTCCGCCATCAACAGACACAGCTGTGCTGAATCTGCCATCAGCCTCCCCGACCTTTGGTTCATGTTTTTAAACTGGCTCTTCAGTCCTGTCGTCGCCAGTTCGTTTGACCACATCTACGGTAGACACGCTGGCTCCGAAACCTAAAAACATTGTTACTTACCTGAGTTTGATTTTCATCGTGTTTTCCAGTTCTCATCTTGTTGTCATTCCATCCTGTAGGATCACCTCTCCGTTCACCGCTGCCAAGATCATCTCTTCACCATATCATCATCATCTCTGGACACCTGCTTACCCTCCGCTTGCTAAACCTCCGCTGCCTCTTCAATAAACTTTGTACTCAGCATTGTATTGCCTCGGAGTCCTGCATGAGGGTCCATTCTGGTTTTCTCAGTTGTATTCCTGCTCAGTCATAACAGCAACACGCCTAAAGATAAAGATTCTCAGCCAGGAAGGGTACAGCTGCTGCCAGATAGCCAGAAAGTGCAGATGCAGTCCTTCAGCAGTTGGATACACACTGCAGAAATATAAACAAACAAACAG
>JBBMJY010000002.1:3144609-3167966 GCA_037833715.1 Toxotes lorentzi | reverse complement strand
CTAAACTGCATTTCGTTACCCTGTCCTTGTACATGTGTAATGACAATAAAGTTGAATCTAATCTAATCTAATCTAAGGAGAAGTGGAACAGAAGACAGGTTTTTTAACCACTTTGGGGCAGCGGAAACAAGTTCTAAACACAACAATAACACATCATAACCTTCTCAGCTGGGGGTTTCTGATTTGCAGCAGTTACAGATTATCATTCGTTTGGTGTCATGTCACTGGCCACCAGAGGAAGTCCAATAATCCTTCTTTTTTAGCTCAGTTTCGGTGTCTGCTGTTTGATGCTGAGCAGGAATGGTACAGCAGTGGGTAATTAGATCTTCTTTGATACTTACTGCAGCTGAAAATTATGCTATGAGAGTAGGAAGTGTGAAGTAAAACTTTGCTGTGCAGGACAGATAAACAATAAACTTTCTATAAGGCTCAGTAAAGCCAAGCTGGAGATTCAGGTGTTAATCCTCTATAGGTTCATCACTATAATCCTATCACATTAGATATTGTCATTTGATACATTCTTATTATAGCATCACAAATCACAGCCACTTTCTATGACAGTATAGCATGAAAAGATGCACATCCGTGTCTGCATCCATTTCTGAGTGAGTGCTATTTTTCATTGGATTACATATGGCATTTTGTTGGCAAATGGCCAGGGTATAAGACTCCTTTAAGTTGTATATTCCACTCCTTTATTTCTTGCTCAACACACATACACACAGTTTAGGTTATTATAATGATTTTGACTGTATATTGTAGCTCAGATTGTACATACATGTATGGAGCCTGTAAAGGTCATATGTATGGCATTTTAAAATTTCAGACTTGAGCAGTGCTTTTTAAATTAACATTTTGGAGATTTTGCTGAGTAACTCATTTGAATGAACTCAATGAATAAGAAGTGACTAGCAAATGCAAGTGCAAATGCAAATTCAATTTCTGAGCTTATTTCCATTGTATATTCCAGTTCTGAATATCAGCCTTTATGAATACTGTTCAGCACATGTGGCTCAGGGAAAGGCATGATGAACAAAATAAATACACAGAATGAGATTCGTGTTACTCTTGTGTGTGTAGCATCTGTCACCATCTTGACAAAACATAGACACTAGCGGATTATGATGGAAATGAGTGACAGAAATGTTCTTGATGGAGACAGGAGATTGGAAAGACAATGTGTGCCTTGTCATCTCGAAGTATTGCCCCCCCCTCTTCTGCCAGGCTCCCAGCGGATAATGGATTTGACTGTACTATTTGGCTTGAATGAAAGGATGGTGTGGCAGTTTCTGTTTCCCCCTGAGAAGAAAGTCTAAACTCCTGGCACAAATGTATATTTGTCTGTCATCTGATAGTAAAAGCATTTATCGTAGGGCAACTTTGCGTGAAGCCTCTTATAATGGGATCTCTGGTTAGGACTTTCATGTGGTTTACATTGAATAGAATAGCCTTTATTGTCATTGAACAATGTCCAACGAAATTACAGTGGTACACTGAGGAGCAGAACTGAACTTCACACCAAAAACCTGCTGATAAAAGCATGTTTCTTTCTCATGGCCAAGTCTACATGTCAGCACTAAACATGTCTTCCACACTCCTCAGTCTCATGAGCTGAAGAAAGACAATTTATGGATACTAATATGATGGCAGTAAACATTCTAACATTAACCTGAATTAGCTAGAGGAATAGACATTTCATAGCAAAAACCAGGAGACAATAAGTGCACGTTGGCATAAAAACTGGAAGGAGGAGACAGCTCTGTCAAAATTAAAAAATACACTAAAATACACACCATGGGGGCTTTCTGTGGGCATCCCACTGCTGGCCTGCCCACAGAAAACCCGCACGGTGCCCCATGTGCATCAGCCCATGCAGGGTCCTCAGAAGTTTTGCCCTCTGGGGCCCCCATGAAGGCTTGCAAACAGAAAACCCCCTGGGACCACATGAATTGACATTACAGATGCTCTAGACTACAAGACTACTTTGAAAATAAAATGTGAAATGCTGTTTTCATTTTTAGAATGTTAGAAAGTTGCATTTTAATTTTGACTTGAATATTGGTGCCATAGATGGAAAATCAGATTACTGTTTCCATTGCATTTTAATTTTCAAATTTGAATTAACAGTTGAATATTGTTCACTGTACAGCGGGGTACGAGTGTGAAAATTAAATGTCAAGCAGCCTTTCCATTTTTATTTTAATACGGTCATACCAATATGTGAAAATGAAAACTTGCAATTTGAACTACTGCATTTTCATTTTCATTTCTACGCACACATACACACGTGCAAGTTAAAATGCTTCTGCGAAATTACATTTTTATTTTCAAGTTTACATTATCATTTTAATATAGTCTCCCATAGGCTTCCATTAACAAATTCACTGCAATTTACTTGAGACTAATATATTTTACTGATTATTGGTACTGTAAGTAGATTGGGAGACAGATTTGATTTATTGTAGTAGAATATTATTCCTCAATGAGTCTTCAACTAGACACAGACAGACTATAGTTTGCTAACCTGCCATCAAAAGCTACAGACAATAGTAGAGTACTACACACCAATCTTACACACTTTTGGACAAAGAGAATTTGGACCATGAGAGGTACCTGGAAGTCTACGTCACAGAGAACCTGGCAATCTCTTTGGGAGTCCCACAGACCTGGGAACTGTTCTGCTCAGGACCAAAGAGCATTACTGAGAGTGGTGCACTTGGATGAACTTTCCATTGGATCTACACTTTCAAATCTGCAGGTCTTAAACACCAGAATGTGCAGAGGCAGACCTAGAAGAATTGTGAAGGATCCTCACCACCCTAGCAATATTATGCCAACTTCTACACTCAGGGAAACATCTCAGAAGCACAACTCAGAGAAACTCCTCCTCCTTCGTATGTATGAGCTCACAGTAAGTAGGTTCTTCCCATCTTAACCCATATTTGAACCCGCATCTCCACAATATAACTATATAACTTATCCCAACAACACGTTTTAGCAGACAGAGTAATGTCATAATGAGATTTGAGAAGAAAGAATGAATAAAAAGGACTGGATTGAAATTCATTATGTAAAATAATACTTTGAGTTTTAAAACAACTTCAGCTTCTATTAGAGGGGGAGGAATGGCTCATGGGGAGAGAACACACAGGCAACCCAAGTGTCGGATTTTAACCCACAAAACTGCACGTGCCACAGTAGACATCCTTGCCCAGCAAGCCACCGGGGTGTCTCTACATAATACGATTTAACTGTTGAAATCCATATGAAGGGAAGGAATATAAAGAGGGTGAATGGGGGATTGTGGCAGGCAGTTTTTGTACGAGGAGAATAGATAATCTATAGGCATGGATTTGCATTCATCTCCTCTTCTGTGGAGCTGACGTGGCACAGAAAACTCAAGACTTACGAAGACATCCGCTATGCAGCTTTCAGTCAAACTGTTTGGAAATGAATCTGTGTGCAGGAAAAAATAGCAATGAAGACATCAGTCATGATTTAGTAAGTCAGTGTCCACACATCTTAAACTACAGCAACAGATTATACTGCATATGAGGATTACCATGCTCTGATGGCCTACTGCACATGAAATGTGAAAACACACATTATGGAAGTTTATGATATTTATTGTAGCAGTCACATACATTACATATGAATGTCATTATGTGTTTGGAAATGGCAGTGAGGCTGAGCTTTGCATACTGATGGCAGTCCTCGTGCTTCGACAGAGTACAGTATATGCTTACTTAGCTCCACACTAAGAAAGCTTATTTTACTCTAAAAGATTAGGGCAACAATTTGCATCTTAATCCCCGTAACGTGTAGTCAAAAGCACATAAGCAGCGGAACACTGAGTGGTCAGGGGTCTTCAAATGCAACAAAAGTGCTTACATGGCTTGTGTGAATATTAATTGCTCTTTGTCAGAAAGTTCGATAGGAAGCCCCAGCACTCTGGAAAAAAATCTTTGTTTTCCCAGCCTCTCAAGCAAAGCAGCATACTATTATTACTGCACACACAATACCACATGACAACAAGATCAAAAGCATCAAAGAACAGCTTCACTGGCCATAACGTTAAAGGCAACATGAGTTTCCAATGAGCTGACAACGCCAATCTGTAAAACATGTATCCCAGGGAAGCTTTCGTTGTGAATTTCAAAGGATGCACAATGTACAAATAGTTATACAGTAGTTTTTGACAGCACAGGCTCTGCATACTGTATAGGAATCAAAGCAGCATGCTAAAGATTCAAGGAGAGTGATCAAAGCCCCAGGGATATACAAAAGAGAAGCAGCTGACACAGATCAGTCAGATATAAAAACAAACATGATTTCAAGAGAAGGGCCTCAGGAAACATGGTAGTGTACCAGCCACATAATAAGCTGACATGAATTTGTTGGAAACATGGACGCAGGTAGGAAAAGAGTCAACAGTTTAAATGACCAACCTTCTTTGAAGTACAATATGATTAAGGTCTGTTTGATCACTTGACAGAAAGTGACATGTGTATCAAAAGTTCCTTTTTAAGTTCTTTCGTGTTCGGTTAAACATAGAATGAATTTGTGATGACCCTCACTGATGAATCTGGCCCCAGCTAACCTGGCAGGCCAGCAGCCAGGGAGTTGCTGAAACATTCTCAATCACCTCACCTTTACTAAAGGCTAAAGTCAGGATATAGGCATCTTGCGACACTGCTTTTGATGCATGGCTTACATTTTGCTAGGCTGGTGTATATATTTATATTTTTGTTTCTGTCAACAAGCCAAATTAAAAGCTAAAAACCAACAACATATTAGAGTTTGTCTCAACATAGTGTTGCAGAAATGAGCATTTTTGCATTTCCGGTTCCTTTGTCCTGAAGTTGATGGGGTTTTTTTGGCAGTTTTTCCTGAAATAAGGTCTGTGGTTAACACAAGCTCAGGGCATTTTCACATTTTACTCTACAACAGAAAATATGTCAATAAATTCCCCACTATAACTTCATAAATTTAAATTGCTACAGGCTACAGCTAGTGAAATGAACACTAGCTGTATCTAATTAAAACATTCTCATCACAGGCATTTTCCTGCCCTTTTTGGAACCAAGGGGATGTGCTGGTGGCTTCGAGGGCCTTCCAACCACTTCACACCAGTTAAAGGGATACAGCTCACATTTCACTTCTTACCCAAACTTGTTGAGTGCTCTCCCAAAGGCAGGGAAGCCATTTTCCATCAGCAGACTGGAGAGGAACCAAATCCATGCTGATACGTGAGAATTACACCAGGTGAGGCACTGCTGAAATCTTTTTATTGTCATCTGATAGCTTAATAAATGATGGTATGTTTTACATTAGTCTTGAAGGTATGTTCAGCACTCAAGCGATCTCTATCCAAAACTGGAAAGTGTGTCTTGTGGCTGGCGGATTTACAGAGGAGCAGATACATAGAAATGACTCAATGGCCAATCCAATCTTCTGATCTACACGTTTTTAATCACCTTGATCAGCAACTTGACTGGATTGTGATGAGTCCTTTCTTGTGAACTAAATTTAGTGTCTCCTGAGGACAGTGGACATACTGGGCTAGAGGTGAAGACTGCACGTGTCGCTGGATGAGTGCTGCATGTTGAAACATGTAAGCCTTCATATACTTGTGCAAAGGAGGTACGTACAAACCCATTGTATCAATAATGTTGGGAGATACTCGGCAAAACACAGAATCGAATGCCACACAGTATTAAGCTTGCTACTAGATGTCTCTAATGGACAGCATTTCAATCCAAGTCCACAGATCAACGGGAGTGAAGGGAATGGTCAAAAACATACATTAGGTGCTGACTGGCTGAAACGGAGGTCTGTGGATCTGCACTTTGTAGTGACTCAGTTGGCTTAAGTGCCACCTACAGAATCTCATGATACGGGGAGGTTGAAATGTTCATGTGACCTTAAACACTGACAAATGACTAATATGAGCTGTTGAAGAATGGCCTACACACAAGGTTCAGATAGTACATACAGTGTAAATATTATGCGGCAGACACACTTTAACAAATGGATGTAAACCTCCTTTAGAAAGTCAGCTGAATGCCCAGAGGTTGTAATTATCATCATTCATATGGGAATATTTACTGTGCCACATATTACTCATGGTTACTCCTGGTTGAACATTTTGTACTGAAGCACAGTCATTGCACCACAAACATTGTCTTAATGCATGTATCCAATATAGTAGAAGTAAGTAAATTCTAAGTAAATTAGAAACCACGGCACCTGAGTCCACAGCACAGAGCAACCATTAAAACAAACAACAAATGTGGTCTATATGTCATCTTGCGAATGCACAGCAGGACTGCACAGAATCTGGAATGTGCTCCCTGTGCTTTCTCCTTTCTTTGCACACACCAGCATGAAACACGTGCTGCAGAATTTTGAGTGAATCCTTTGACTCCCACATAGTGAAAATTCAGACAGTGTCAGAGTGCTGTATGTTTAATGAAAAACCATGTTACTGCAGTTAAAATGAGCGCTAACCTTTCACTTTCCATACACTGAGAGGTACACATCCACATCCAGAAATCCATAAATGATAGCTTGATACGACATGCTGCTAAGCCCATCCCTGTAAATCAGATTTTAAAGGAGGTTTTTAAACCCATGTGAAAGGGATTTTCACACCAGACTTAGTGTTTGACTTGAAAAGGTAAAACTGTAGAGCTGGCTCTGCTAATGAGATGGCTGGCTCATGGACTGCTAATCCATTGCACTCTGCACTTGCGGGTTTGAATCCCACCTTTGTCGTCTAGGTGATCTTTCTTAATTACCCTATAGGGATCCCTGGAGCTTCATCTAATTAAGCAGCTAGTTATCCAAAGGTAAAAGGTAAAATACAGCTAATGTCACACATACACACACACCCACACACACACACAAAGAATACTTAAATGTCCTCCAAAAAGCAAAGAGCAGTGTAAACCTGCTGCATGGAGTGGAAAATAGGAAATGAAGGGAGTTATTAAACCATGTAGCAGTGAATACATTATAAAGCAGATGAAGTCTGAAGACCAAAGCACAAATAGGGAAGTCTCTTCTTCTTCTTATTCCTCCTCGCTCACCTTTTTCCTGGCTTCTGAGTGTTTTTAGTCGCACCGTCATATTTCCTCCCTTTTACACACTGATTCTTCCCTCTCTTTTAAAACTCTCATATTTAGTCATTAAGTAGTGGATAGACCAGATGATGGCGCTAGATGAGACGTTAAGGTAACATCAAAGCTAGTAATTCACTTTGATGGGGACATAAATGTGTGTGCCAAATTTCATTGGAATCTAGATGACCAGCCGGTCAAAGTCCGCCTTCCTCCCGGGGAGGACAGTCTTATCTTGGCAAGTCTTATCTTTAGCAAGATAACATTTGGTCTCAGAGTTTAAATACTATTTGTTATTTGTGCGAAGGTAAAACTGAATATATAATAAATATGTGTTTTGTGTGTATTTTATTTCATCTTTTATGTGTTTTATTTTATCTTTATTTACTTCCTCTTTGGACTTTTGGTGTACAGATATATCACCACATTTCAATAAAAAATAAATATACACAAACTTAAGTGAACAGATGCAGTGAAGTCTATATAGTTTTTTTTGGTTTTAAATGACCTGGGATCATCCTATAACCCAACTGTGCCCAACCCAGAATTGTTCAGTCGTAAAAGATACACCTGTTATCCAATCTGTAGGCTAATTCATGTTATTATTTTAATAAAAATAAAGTTGATTATTGACTACACTGCCTCTGTTCACTTTCATTTTTATAGGCTATATTTATTCTATTTAAGTGTGGTGATATATCTGTACATAGAAGAATACCGAAGTCCACAGAGGCAGCTCTGTTTTTCAGCTCTTATCTTTTGGCGTGAGACACCTGCATCTCAGGCTCTGTCTCACACACGTTATCTGCACACAGGACAGAGTCTGAACATCAGTCAGACATTGATTGACCTGTCACCTCTGGAGCCAGGCCGCAAGCTGCTGAGATGACTGCAGGTCTCAGGAGCAAGGCCAATTCAAGCAGGAATTATTTCTATAAACTGAACACATGAAAAAATATCAAAGCTTAATAGGTTAGCTACATTAGCCTAAAAGTGTCTATGATGTTGCTCCACATCCAACTCAAGCCCATCAATCCCCCCTGTGTCCCAGGGTGTTGCCTTTCTTTTTGCATGTGTCTTCTTTGTTTTATGTATCTTGTATTTGGAGTGTGTTCTCCTTAATGTTTGTGATTTTTTATTTTATTTTATTTTTATTTATTTTTTTTTTTTGGGGGGGGGGGTCACTTGTATGGCTATGGATAGCATTTATCTGAGTCTGACAAGGCAATGGAGAGCAATGTTGAAATGTGGACAAGCACAAGAATCAGATCATACTTCTGAAAAGCATATCAAGCTCTACATATGTATCACTTTCATACAGCATCTCAAGGCTGACTTCATCATTATGGACCAGATATGACAGCAGACGATTCCAGACACTCTACAAAATGCTTAAAGAAATATTTTGACGTTTGGGGAAATGTATTTATTTGCCTTTTTTCCACTATAAGAGTTCTAGAGAAGTCTGTGGAACCATGGAGCAAAGAAACAAACGGACAACTTGTATTTTATATGTTTAGCCCACATAGTTTTAGGGGAGTAATATGCTAAGGTAATCAACTCCTGGCTGTAGCTCTGTGATTAGCAGGTCAGACATGAGAATAGTAATGATCTTCTCAACTCTTTTTAGCTACCTGGTCATAGATTCAGCACACTTTCCTCCCCATCAAATCTCATTGTGTCACCTTAACTTTCTTGCCCATGTTCTCATTATACATTAGGATTCACACCTGACAAGACATCACTGAAGAAGGTTAAGGCTCCAGGCAGGTATATGTTATTGACTGCATATTTGCGATTAACAGAGATGCTCTCATTTATGCTTCCGGTGTCAGATGTCACATTAGTCTTTGGCACTTTATTCATTCATCCATTCGTTCCTTTATTTTAATTCCTTTGTGCTGTTCTTCTATTCCTCTCCATGTTTTCTAGCTGTCAGTCGATACAAACAATTGATAAATGTTAACTGTCCCTCACCTCTTCTCCCTCTGTACTGTATGTCCACTGAATTTACGATTTAAAAGCACCTTTTAGACCCATCCGTTAAGCAGTGTGTGTGTGCTCTGTGTGTGTGTGTGTGTGTGCGCGCCTTCATGCATGTTAATCTCAGTATTGCATCAATACGAGGCTGAAGGCATCAATTTGTCAAACAATGAATAATGCCGCCTGTCATGTTGAGCAGCTCATTTATCAGACACGCTTTTAAATTTGTGCGTTTATGGATGTACTCTGCACTCTGCATTTTAAGTGTGTTTACATGTGTGTCTTGATGTGGTCCATACTGTACAAGCTTCCACAACATCTGCCCTGGGTGTGTTTTTATGTGTGTGAAAAGGGAAGACTTTCTAAACAAGTAAATGATAGATCTAAGTTATATAAATATCAGTGGCCTTCACGTATTATATATTACCATCAGACTGCTGTATACATTGGCTAGCAGTAAAACATTCATTGGCCCTCATTATGTTACAGATAGCATTGGTTTTCCAGACTAACATTGACCAATGCACGCCTCCTACTTGTGACAGGAAGCAGCACAGATACTGTGTGGGAAAAAAAACAGTCAGTTGTCATAGTTTCCTGGACATACTAAAGTTAAATTTAGATACATTTCAGCCTAAGGTCCATTAAGAAATACGTTCTTGGCTGCCTCTTGCCTCTACACTGAAGCTTAATCAGAAAACCTTATACATCAAACTTCTGAAATGTCCAGTATATATGATGCATGTAATATAATACTGACTCTCAGGGTTTACCCAGCGTGACAATATTTACTTACTGCTGGCTTGTAACTTCGTCCATAAAGATATTCATTCATCAGAGCTCAATCAAAACTCTTTCTTTAGAGTCAGTCCTTGATGAACCGATTGATCCACAGTTTAATCCATTCTGTTTTGATGATTTGCCTTATGAATTTACTTGGTCAGTAGAAAATAAAATTAATGTTTTTATCTTTGCCTGGAAACATCTCATCAGTTGCCAGGCAGACCTGCATGTCGAGCTGCATGATAAAGACTGATTGAAATAATGAACATTACATGTTAATTTAAAAGAAGCAGGAGAATTCAGAGTGTTTCAGTTTGCAGCATATAATGTACATTTTAATCACACACACGATGTGTGCAATCTGCATCCAGTCTGGATGGATGCTATCGTTATGTGAGTGTTACAAGAAAGATTAATTTAGAGTTCACCACTTATCGGGTGTATCTACACATAAAAGACTATACATGGGGAAAAAAAGGTAGCAAAGGAATTATGTGACACTGTATTTGTAGGAAAAGGTATCAAAAGAACATTGTAACCGTTTCCATCAGAAAGAGAGATGGGGTGGAGGTTCGCTATGGACGCAGCATGAGAAGAAGCTGGAGTGAGAGATAAAGATATAAATGTAATAGTGTGTCAGTTAAGACCTGGAGTCAGTCACCTCCCTTCAAAACTGTTTGTGTAGTTACAGACTCACTGGCTCGACCACAGAGAAACTGTGTGGGAGGATCCCAGTCACACACTGAAGTAACTCAAAGATGAAAATATACTGCACACCACGTACAGGTAAACAACCAAATGCAGATGACTTCTTGGATTCTGAAGATTGTGATATTTCTGTCACCATGTTCTTGCATAACTGTTACAACAGTTCAGTTTGGACCCAATGTGCAGCCACAGAGCAGGAGACAGATAAGCAGTCAAAAGGTTGCTTGTTAAGACTGAAGTGGTGAACTGAAGGGCAGGCAAAGATGAAGCTGTTCCAGGCAGGTAGCTGGAGGTGGATATCTGTGTGGTGGAATGGGGCAGGTATGGAGCGGGGGAGCAAAGCGGAGCAGGCAGTAGAGGCTGAATGTGGAGCTGAGCAGGCAGTAATGACTAAGGTGGAGCAGGACAAGCCGTGAGGTGGCTGGGGAAGCAAGGCAGGATGTGGAGTCTAACAATGAAGCTGAGTAGTTGTGGTTCTGTGATCCAGATGGGAAGACAAATGGCTGGACGTAGCAGGAGACTGGACTGATGAGGCAGATATGAAGCACAAGGAAAATTCTGACTGAGACTAAAGTAACTGATGGAGACTGGAGGGATGAACCTGTGTTTAAACACCACCGTAGGTTGAGGAGTAATGGTTGTTAAGTAATGAGCTGATCTGGAGCGGGTGAACGGGTGGGAGAAAACTTCAGAAAGCCACACCCAGCATACACACAGACACACAAACACAAAAACACGCACTCCCATAGAGGAGGAGGGAGGGGAAGAACAGGGAAAACACGGGGAGAAGGATGTGGGAGAAGTGCAACTGATTCCCTAACGAATAAAATGTTTGGTGACTCTTTTGCTGTGAAGGGCTGTGATCCACTCAGCAAACACAGACACAGCTACAACTTATTTTGTAGCATGGAAACGCTCTTTATGTTCATGCCTGTAGTTTGTTTTGATGGACTGATGTTCAAGTACACTGCAGCTGCAGGCAGAGAATGGATTAATTAAGAGATGTTGACAAGGGTTAAAACTATAGTGTTCACTACAAAAGAAAGAAAAAAACACCTCAGCTCATGATGAAACAAGAATCCCTTAATGACATGAAACCTCAAACCTCAGGTCACCCATGAAAACCTACCAAACATCTTAAGCATTTGAAAGGACCACTGTAAAGGCCGTGTTCATTTGGAAAGCTGTAGCAGGCTCACACAGCTCGTCTCAATATATGTCATTTTGTGTAAGTCTGTGTTTCCCAGAGAGTGCAAAGATATAACAACCCAGTCACAATGGCTTCATGTGTGGGAAATGTGTCTATTCATCCACAGTCAACCACTCCTAGAATAATTAATATTAAACGTCATTAATGTCATTTGACTAGACAGAAAGACAGATATTCAGGGATCAATTGCCTCATTATAAGAATGATACCTTGATTTTTTTTTTTTCTTATTAGTTTTCACCTTTGAGTTTTATCTCAGAGACCATTAGTGCCAAACCTTTGAAAGCATCTCATTAAGTTTTTGTAAGCCCTACATTCTTTCAGACACTCTTCAGTATCGTAGTAACCAACTTTCTGGCTCTTAAAGGAAGGTGTTATATCATTACTATTTCATTCTGTAACCACGTAACCTTTAACCAACAGTTAAACAGTTGATTCACAGCAATCGACATAAGAATTCACTGTATTTCCTCTTAAAGATAGATTTCCCAAACAGACTTTTCAGCAACAGAATACAGTAAAATAGTAAGGCTTTGTAAGATTAGAGCTGTGACTGTTTAAATCTCCCTACAGCTGAACCTCATTTTGTGCACATGAGGTTCATTCAAGGTACAACCAGTAAGTAGCCAAGTGCAAGGAAATTAAGCAGAGAGGACAATTGGACCTGCTGTAATCTCTGTGTCCATGAGATGACCGCTCTGGGAGAAGAGGGGATTACTGATTAGTTTGTGTGTGTGTGTGTGTGTGTGTGTGTGTGTGTGAGACAGAGAGAGAAAGCATTTGAGTGTGCATGGATGTGTGTCTTTTTTTATCTGTCTGCAGAGACGGATATGTTAAAAGGCAATCACTTACATCAGTTTATTAAACACATAAACAATATTACAACTAACGTAACGGCTGCAACCATACTCGGTTAATGTTTATGGGCAAGTCAATATGACAAAAATGACTACTACCATATGTCACTGTGTTAACCATATGGCAGCATGGTTATCTGCAGCTGAAACAGTAGCAGTAGCCTGAGGTGAGTTTTCTGAGCAAGAGCTGCATTTATCTGAGAAAGGCACCTGCAGACTGTGGGATCCACAGATTCTACAGATTCTAATGGGATGAATAAAGTGTAAGTTTGTCCTTGGACTATAGCACCACTTACAGGGTACTTTTTATAAGCTCACCATACATTTTAATTTTTTCTACTTGTCAAATCTCTGTAATATAACTAATAACTATGGCTGCTAGTTAAATGTCGTGGAGTAAAAAGTGCAGTGCACTCTTATAGCTCAGAAAACCTGAGCCCAGCGGCGGAGCCCCGAATCTCACCTCGAAAGCCCCGGATCCTTTTAAGCTTTTAAAAATTATTACAACCCTGACACAATGCTCCCTATGAATTGCATTAAAACTTATTACTGGCAAATAGCCTACAATAACAACCAAGGTGCTAAATAAGAAAGTAACGTAATTACTCTGCTTGACTGCTTTGGTGCTGCAAAGATCGTGTGTAAGTTCGACGTCCCACTTTCTGCTGATCGCTTTGGTCATTGGAGGGTGTGTAATCACAGGAGTGAGACCGCTTACTGTTAATACAAGATCTTTGTTCAGTACAGTGTAAAGCTCCACACTGAGAGGAATACACGGACTGTTTGCCCAGAGATCTGAATGCTGTGGGCTGAGAAAGAGGAAGAGGAAGAAGATGACTGGGTTATTTGAACAGAGTCTGGAAAGGGATGAAGAAGTGAAGGTGTTGTGTTACGTGCTGTGGGTTTATAACGCCCCTCAATCATGATGCCGTCGGCGCTGACTCGTTAGTTTCATTTTTGTGACTTAAGTAGTTAGCTGTTGTTGCTAACATAGGCTAATTCCATCCATGAAGGCTGAATGACTCTCTGACTGTGAGCAGTAGTAGTTTTAACAGTTAAAATACAGGGTTAAATGATGAACCCCCATTTAAAAAAGTATTGTTATTATCCTGCTATAGTTAAAAAAAATAAAAAAATAAATAAACAATCCATCTACTGAAATCTACTGAAAGTTAGTCTCACATTTATGTCTCAATTTTGCCATTGTAGTTTACATAAGAAATTCTAGAGGTCCGTTAAATAGTATTATCTTGTGCAGGCCTTGCAACTGAAAATGTAGGCTATGAGTCAGAAGGGATTTAGGATTTGCCCGTGTCCAGCAGGTCACCCTAAAATGGACTAGAATGCAGGAAATCACATCTAAGGTCTGGTTACCATGTCTGGTTGAATGTGGTGTCATATTTTTCCCTTTAACACGGCATGTATTCACACTAAAACAGGCCTTTTTCACAATGGAAATGTTGACATCACAGTAAGAAAAACAGGTGTAAATAATCAAATCAGGTATGATTTGATCCATGAAAATAAAGATTATTTGAACGTCTGATTACATCGATGGGAGTCTCTAGACTATAATTTCATTAAGATTTCTTGGGTCTAAAGACTATCAGTGGATTATGATACACTTCCTTATTACCCACGTCCTTGTGTTACTTTTTACAAGGGCACTCATTGTCTCTGCTTATTAGCGTGTTACACTATTAATCCTCATGCATTTTTAAACAGCCACACCTTCATGCAAATTGTCTCTATTTAAAGGTTTTCTCCGCAAACTAGAATGTCAGTTTGGTTGTTGACTTATCTGCATAACGTATTAATTAGAAAATGAGGCTGAGTGGCTCTGTTGACCTCTGGCATTTAAAATGAAACCACATACAGATTAAAACAGCAAACCACACAAACCTGCACTGGAACTTGTGCATGCACACACACACACACACACACACACACACACACACACACACACATAAACAGGGGTAAAACCAAACCTTATCAGATTATCATTTATGAAAGAGGTTAGAGGTTAAAGGTTAGAGAACAAACTTTTGGGGTCAAAAGGTCAGTGGTTTAACCCACGGGGTGGGGTTCGTGTTCGTGGGACTGGTGGACCCACAACATTATAGAGTCTTAATTGACTTCATGTCATTTACAAGCAAAATAAACAGCATATATGGTTAATATTTGCCATTTACCTCTACTAGATCACATTTATCAATACAAAAATGTGTTTAAAAAAATCATCCGTAATCAAGACATGGGGATAAATTATGTTCATCCTGAACAAATATAAATGAAACAAGGTTTTCATCCCTATTGATGTCCATTGCTTTGATCTGAAGAAACTGGAGAGAAATATATATGTAGTATGTAGACAGTGTTTAACTGTGTCTGTGTTGCAGATATATTTCTTGCTCTTGCATGGTTCAGGGATTTTACAAACACCTTCTCTCACTCTCACTCATGCGCACACACATACATATAATTCCAGCAGGTCAAGGCAGGAGAGTCAGACACATACATATGCAACAACATCTCTCGCACTTACTTCAGGCTCTGCAGTTGGTGGTTCTGTGGGTTGGTGGATGTGGCACAGCTTTCTCCTCCTGAATCCTCCTCACGATGGCTGCAGAGGCTGACAGAGAGTCATGTTAAAGGTATTAAACATGATACAAATCTAAAGGAACACACACGCACTCACTAACAGCAGGGCCTAGGTGGGAGGAAGACAGAGTGAAGGTATACTGCAAACCTTTTTCTTTCATTTTTACCATGTTTGCTTGTTTTTTACCCACAATTCCCACACTTTTACTATCCTCCGTTGCAGTGAACCTAAACCTCAAACCTAAATCTGTAATATAAATGTGCCCACAATGTCCACTTAGTTCTTCACAGAAAATGGAACAAGGCCAATGAAACTCAGGTTGGAAAAAATATTTTCTTTCAGCAAACACTGAAAACAGGTCCCCTGCAGACTCAAAAATCTGTCATGGTCAGAAGGCCCCTTAATGTTGAGCAGAAAGATCATTTTTCTTCAAATATTAAAAGGCACAATTTCTGACCATGACTGCATTCTCTGGTTGTAGGGTTAAGGGACAAAAATCTGAATTTGGCCCCTACTAAAAACGTTTGTGGTAAATTTATACATATTAGAATATGCACCTTGTAAATCTGACACCAGGTTATGGATTTGAGGTGCTAAGTTGCTCTTTACAACCCTTATTATTTCAGTTGATACTTTGCTTTTGTGGTGTGAGTGTACTTCCAGAGCAGGTGAGGCTAGAACTTGAATCTTAAGGTCTCATAAAGAATGAGCATTATGATTAAAAATGAAATGATATCTCATTAACTGGATCAGGATGGTACAAAGTGTACTGTCAAGAGGGGAGACAGATCTCTGGACATGACCCCCAAAGCATATCACTGCTTCAGTGACCTTAGAAAGCTTTTTGTCCCGTGTGCTGTGACGATTTTTTGGCGAACAGCAGCCAGGTGTAGAGATTTGGCACAGCTTCCAGGAGCCTTGTCACAGTGAGGTTGTCGGGTTTAGCACTGTTTAGAACAATGTCTGCACAGACATTTATATCAGAACCTGTGCTCAATGACTGTATCTGGCATCCAGCACAATAGCTGAAGATGCTGAACAGAGGTGCTGCACTGATGGTTATACTGTGCTCCTCGAGAAACAACCAACAAGTATCTTGGTGATGGTGTGTGTGCCATGACTGTCTTGCCCAAGGACAACCTGCTCTACCTCCTGTGGCCTCATGTGGATTTAAGAACACAGAACACACACATATAACACTTTAGTTCATCAGTTTTTGACCTGCACCGGCATCAAAAGTCATATTTTATTTTTAAGACAGAGCCAGGCTAGCTGTTTCTCCTGCTTCCAGTCTTTATGCTAATAATGCTAATAATGCAACATACACAGGCCTCTATGAGTCATATTATTGCATCATTTAACATGCATCTTTTGACACCTTGCAGACATATCATAAGACAGATGCAGTAGTTAAGGGATGGTTTGTCAATCAGTTGGGTCGGGTAACTGGACGGTTCCGGTACCTTGTTTTGTTGGTGCAGGGTTAATGTGGATTTACGGAATTAGACTCCGTGCAGGACTCTGTGCAGGACTCTGCATCACCTGCAATGATTTGTGTTGTGATGCTGCCGCTGTGCGATCTGACTTATAAATCAACAGACTTGGGTGTTTTATGAGTCATATGTCATAAGATGACTCAGATGTTTGTTGCACTTCAGTGTCTCACAGTGGTGTAAGTGCTGTTTTAGATACTTTTATAGTTGTACAAACAACTGGCAGCTTCAACACAAAGGCACCACCTCTTGGCACTGTCCTTTACAAAATGCACATCAGTCAAACCTTTCTTTGTGAGATGAGTGCAGCACAGGTAATGAAAACTTCAATAAAGTTTGTGTAACAACAGTCAAAATATGATCCAAGCCAATTTCCCAGACTGTCACTGTACCAATTCAAGTGCGTCAACAGTATAATTCTACACCACACAATGGCTTTGTATGATTCCTGCTCTGAAGAAAAGGCGACTGAGCTCTGGTTACACACAACAGTGAGTGCAGGGGTTTGTTTATGTGTCACATGCTATGTGATCCCCGCTTGCCAAGCCAGGGTCAGTGGCATCACTAAACAAGCTACAAAGATCATAGGGCAAGAGAGTGACACACACACACACACAACGAAGGAGGCTAGTTAAGGGAATATGAGACAGACCATGTTAGCGGTATCAGTTTGCCATGCACTTGAGCCTGAGGGTGTGCCTCTGTGTGTGTGTGTGTCGCTTTGAGTACATTTGTGTTAAAAATCTATACAGTGTCAGTAAGGTTAAGATCCAGTACACCACACGGAGCCTTTTCTCCTACTACAGTGCCTGTTTATCAGCTGCTTAATTTGACATGGCATGAAGCATTGGCTGCTTCTGCATTTTACTTGCATGGATTTATGCACTGATTTACTTAAATGACAACTTTATGCCTTAAGGATGCTGGTGTGTCATCTTTGAATCGATTCAGCATGCACGTGTCCACGCATGTGTATATAGGTGTGAGGGAGATGTGTGAGAACACATTGACTTGGAGTGGCTGGCAGGAATTAGCATGGATTAACTGCTCAGTCACCTGTGGATATATCCTGGCGTCACTTACTTTGACAGATGATGCCTTGGTTAAGAGCCACATTTTGAATGTCTGCTGTACTGATGCTGCATTACTGCTGCCGTCTGGGAAGACGCGACGTGTTTACACCAGACTAAAACAGGAGGTTTTATTATTCTGCATCACTAATAGTAGTAGTAGTAGGACACTTTCATGCAATATGGAATCAGTGGTAAAACAATATCAGAGAAATGGAAAAATGAAAAGGCTGCAGATTCCCCATAAAAATACATTTACTGTAGTAGATACATGGTAAAGGTTATAATACTGTGGATATGCAGTCCACAAAAAGTTTTTCTCAGTATAGCCTTTTTGACCCTTCTGAAAGTTTAGCTAGTTTGCATATTTTGTTCATGTTATGAGGGAGATCACTGTATGCCCTTGTTTGGAGAAATGCTGTTTTGGTCTCAATCCTTTGAAAAAGTGAGGCTCGCCTCCCCATGGGAGAAACATGAAGAGAATGAGGGGAGAAGGATGGGTCCTTCTGGAAGTTAGTTTCTGACTAGTTTGGCCCCTGGTTTGACCTGCTCATCAACATGGTCAGCTGCTGCTGCTGCACTTGCAGCTGCAACAGTCGCTGTGACACAGAGCACATGGAGGCAAATAAGGTAGTCATAAATAAGGCAAAACCCTCGCACATGAATTATTACATTTTTAAGTTTTGTTCAGTATTAGAACATCGGTACATTCAGTACTACTAATCCAGTGACAGCTGTCGGTACATCCATGGGTACACTGCAAACAAGAACTGCTAATAACTAATTGGACACACTTGGTCTAGTGCCAGTTTGCCAAAACATAAACAAATATAGGCTGAAAAAAACACAAATAATCTCATTTGGTGAAATGTAAATAGACGTCATGGTGATGGCTTATTAAAAATCTCACCAACCAGCTCAGTGTCATTTCTGTGCCTCATACGATGCATGTCGCACACACACCGAATGCATCACTGCCAGAAGAAGCAGTAAAGGTGCAGCAGCCCAGATGTGCAAGTCTGGGCAGCAAACATGATACATTTTCTGCTTTTCAGAAGAGGAAACATCACTTGACACTGTGATATAGGTAGACAGTTGACCTGCAGTGACCTGCATCTAGACACTGAGAGTATGCAGTCTTACACAGAAAACAATGGCTTAGTGCTGCCCCTTCAAATTCATATGTAACATTTCTACGTCAGCAAAATATGTTTACAGCAAAACTGAATTCTACCTTGTCTTCACCATATCAGACATAAGTCTCCTCTTACACATAAAGTATCTACAAGCAGTAATCATTTGCTTGTTCTCACAACTGGCTGTGTGGCAACTGTAGTATGGTTAAAATGACTTACAAATGGTGTGAGACAGGATGCTTTACACATATATTTATCACCCTGACATGTCACACATGTCAGTTTGAAATGAGAAGTGTTTTAAAACTTGAGCAGAGCTTGCCACTTATTTAATTCCCACAAATTTGAAAGGTTAAGCAAACAGACTTAAAGACTTTGAAAAAGATGTGTAGAGTGATGCATTGAGGCGGGCACATTTTCATGCTTCCATATAAACAAGCATATTTACATACATTAACACAAATTACTTATAAAGGGTGTTTCAATTAGCATATTTGGGTAATTATTGTAATTAGCAGGGTGGAGTGTGAGGTGCATTCATGTACATTAAATTACGCATAAAATTGCTAAATGAATGGGATTCAATAAGGTGATGCATGATGTAATTGCACACATTTTTTTCCTATTCATTTTATGAGTAACCTTTATGAGTGTTATCTTGTAATTGTGTAATTATGAGGTCCCTACTTAGTAATAGCTGTCACGAGTGAAGAGACATAGAGAAGAGCACCACCTGCAGAAACACAAGCTTTTAACAAAGAAAATCCACCAACCAACCAGACATCACAGCTCTGGATACGGTTTGGCTGAAATGATGTGTGGAGCATGTAGCACAAATACACCACTGAAGTTAGCTCATGGCAACTAAATAAAGATAATGGCATGATATGACTGATTATACTCTTAATAATGTTGTTATGTGGATTAAAAATAAAAGAGGAAGAAAGGCCATGTTCTTACTTAATTTAAATGAGTTTATCTAATGCAGTGAGGCCACCTTATGCCATCATAGTGTCTTAATTGTTTAAATACAGAGAGTTTCTGTCATTTCGTCAGGTTTCCATCCAAATGTAGCACAAATTTGTATCAAATATCCATAAAACTCTGCAAATGAATGCATGTTGTCCACTCACTACTGATATGTGAATATTAGGATTCATTTGCGATGAGACAAACAGCTGGTGTCATAAAATCCTCAGTTGGGTGCCATTAAGCCACTGTTTTCAGTCTATCCTCAGCAGGTCAGAAGCTTCAGTGTCAAATAAGTTGCATGCTTCATGTAAGTCATGATTATTTCACCAAGCCTGTTTCCATTTTACTTCATTACATTTTATTTTTATCAATCCAGCGACTTTTCCACCTCAGCCAAGTGTAACCATTTCTTATGCAATGTTTTACATATATTTTACTTATATTCCAGCATTCCCTCCCTGTTTTTATTGTCTCTAACTGATAAAGTGCATAGGTGGATGGAAACACACTGAAAACTGGCAGAAGCAAGTGAAGGACACACTACCTGTTGCCTGTCTCATTATTGTCCTATTCTTTACCAAAATACGATTTAACTGCAGGCATCACCCAAGGGTCTCTTACATCAAGCCAATCTTAGCATAGCAGTATGTCATATTAGCCTCTTGTTTGTATTAGAGCAAAAGTCAAGGGATCAACAAGCCACTGGGGTTCAACCTCTGGGAGCCAAAGTCCACGACAATCCATTCAATGTTTGCGTTTTAAAGATATTTCAGTCTTGACCAAAATGTTGACCTGATGGAGGAACAGCACAACAAACTTTATCAAGGTCCAAGTTGTTAACGTAGCTGAAAACAAAGCTGACAAACAGTAGACACAATGAGCCTCAGTGAATTAGATCTCATTTAACTCAAAATACACGTCAAAGTAACTGATGGACTGTTCTTAAGCTGGACAGGAATACATCTTAATAGGTAATTGCACATGCACGTCTTTAACTGTCATATGTCGTCAGTCCTTTTATGAAAAGCTTTGTCAATCAGTTTGACACACTGTACAGTGAACACTAAAAGTCCTTCGTCAAAAGAAGTGACAGTCAATCAAAATATAAAGTAAGAGTGGGCAATGTGTCCAAAATGTGTTATTTATATGTGTTATGGAGGCTCCTGAAAACCTCCACATAAAAGCTGACAATCTCTTGTTTTACTTCAAATTCATCTTTCTTCAACTTATTCCACAAGAGTCCTCATACCACCATATAACTATATACTCCAGATGTTTCACTGCAGTGATGCACTGACATCAAAGCACCTTTAATACTTTGATACCTCTAAGGACAGACACACACACACACTCATATGTATATGGCTGACTGTAGTCAAAGCAAAGGAAGTAGTATGTTATGCATGATGAGACATTATAATAAGTAGGATATTGGTTGTGCATTATAGACAGTTTTTCTCCATGACCCAATTCAAAGCAACATACAACATCTTTGAGCCCCCCCCCCCAAAAAAAAGAGGAAGGCAGCTCTAGAAGACAATCTTAAACCTACGACTGAAAACCTGAAATGCATCAGAGTGAATTGGTTTAAATTACTGTAAAAGGCATGGGCAGTGAAAACTAGTTTATATGTTTTGAAGATGACATCAAGGATGTATCAATGTACATCAAGGATGTACAACCAAGTCCAGTTGCCCTCCATTCATTGTTTGTCATCTCCCAAAAAATTGATTTGATATATTGACCTATTGATCTGCTTTATTATTCACTGATTTAAAATCATGATACTGGGTGATGCAAAGCTAATATGAAACAGTTAGGGAAATAAAAACTGATGCCAATGGGAGAATGGTCAGTGTTTTTAAAGAAAAAGTACTTCAACTCTGAACATGATGCCAACTTGAACTTTCCACAAATCCCTTAAAATGCTGTGAATGACTGGTTAATGTATCCCTGAAAATACACCAGGCCTCTTGATTTTACATTAAGTTAAAGAAGCCAGATTCCCCTTCATTTTTCCATTAATTTGAAAAAACAAAATTGAAATCCCTTAAAACACATTATCCCTTGATTATCAAATTAAGTGTTTTATTAAGGTTCTTAAAAGGCAAAATGGAAACCACTTGAATTCACCAGAATCAGAAAAAAACAAAACAAAAACAAAACCTTAAGAATCAGATTAGCTAGTTCATATGTCCAGATTCAGACTGCAGCTGACTTGATAATGATAATGATAATGACTGATAATTTCACATCTTTTTTCTTTTCCTCAGCAGTTCACAATTGCTAGGGGAAATGTGACATACACCTAAATGATAAGAACCAAATCATTTGATATTTTTACCCTTTAGATTACAATAATTTACCTAGAAATAATGATTAAATTGAGATATTTTTGATAGTATTTTAAGGGGATAATCAATGGATTTTTTTCTGAAACCTTAAACCCCTTACCTTATGTGTATCACATGAAAAATACAGTGATGTCACTGTTATGAAATGGATAAATGAAACAATGAAATTTTAAAGTAAAGAAAATAAAAATAAGGGTAGGGTTTTATGGTGTTTGGTGGACACATTTTTTGTTTGCTTCAAACCCTTGCATTTTTCTTGCATTCAATTTTCATTTGCATTGCAGTATTTCCCACAGTAAGATTCATTTAATCCTGTAACTAGTTCAGATGACACAGTTTTCTGGGGGAGGGATGTGAACACACCACCAGATGCAATAAATTCCCCGGAGGATTAGGAACCAATATACCGTCATCATATCCAATATCCTGCCTGGATGCTCACACCCAACACATATCAGGTGCTCTCACTCACACACACACTGATTTGTCCTCTTGCATATAGACATAGGTACCTTTAGCCCGAAGCATTTCAGAATGTTTGAGTGACTTTGACTGTAAGTGATCCTGTTCAATAAACATCACTCATTTTGAGCAAACATGGACACTGCAGCATGTTGCAATATGTATAAGGCATCACCTGAAAACACATATGTTTTATGTTTAATAAAGTGCTCAAAAACAGAATTTTTATGTGTTAAATAAATAAATATATTGTATCATATCATATAATAAAATGTTAGAATGTGTAATTTGCAAGGAACACATGGTACATGTTTGTTGGAAATGACATGCCTATGTATCACACAGATTTAATGGGGACTCCCAAACATAAATGAGCCTCCTACACCTGTAACTTGAAGCACTACAGGATTCATTCAATGACTCGTGATCTGTGCACTTTGGCAGCATGTTGTTACAAAAATATGAAGTCATATGTGTAGAAAGCCAATTACTGCTGCTGATGAAGTGACTGGACCCACACCAATTTGCTTATCGCAGCAATAGAAGCACAGAAGATGCAGTATGCACAACGCTGCACTCTGTACTCTCACATCTGGACAATAACAA
>JBBMJY010000002.1:3130598-3144509 GCA_037833715.1 Toxotes lorentzi | reverse complement strand
AGATGCTAAACTGCATTTCGTTACCCTGTCCTTGTACATGTGTAATGACAATAAAGTTGAATCTAATCTAATCTAAATTCACACCAAGACAATCACAACAACATGTTACCACGGGAGAGGCTAAAGCTGTACTATAACATCTGTAGCTGACTAGAGTTGTGTTGTATCAAAGAAAAAAGCACAGAGCTCATAAAGCCTGCAATTGTTACAGAGTCAGCTGTGTTTTTGTGCCAGATTACGCAGGAGCTTTTAGGCAGAACTTTCTGCGAAAGCAGCCCCACTATTGTCTATCTGAACACAGCTTAGGTACAATGGGAGAGACAGGGCGAGAGTCGATGAGAAAGACAGGGAGAGGGAGGAGTAAATGGGAACAAAGACTGAGCGATAGCAGTGATGGAAAGACAGGTGAAAAATATTGAGGGATTGAGTAAGAGAGAATGCAGATAGAGGGATGAGCAGGGGGGAGATTACGTTTTGAGGGGCTGAATTTTCTGTCACCTCTAATGGAGATAAATGATTAGCCCCGATGGGTGGAAATGAATGGATGGAGGGAAAAAAGAGAGACACAGAGAGAGGGAGTGAGCGCAGGAGATAACTAAATGGATGGACAGGGGTTAAATGAATGATGGAAGTGAAGTGAAAAGGCAGGGAGTGAGGGATGGGTTGAGGGTAGCAGAGGGGATAAGATGACTTGTTCTGCATGTAAATGAGTCAGGTGTCATATAATTGTACTACAACAGGATATGAGTGGGCAGAGTAGCAGAGGGCATATGGGGATGTGTTAAGTATACCCACCTCTTTCTCTGCAGCCTAATTCAGCAGTGATGTATAAGGTTCTGCCAGTGATATGCTCTTGGTTTAAGGTTATCTCTCTGCTGTAGCAAATGATTTTAGCCTTCTTTATCAGATGCTAACCACTGCCTTCAGCATCGTGAAGGTCCCCAGAAACTTTGCTGAATTCAAGCAATTCCTAATGTATAACAAGAGAACAGACAGCACCAGTAGTTCACCAATTTAGCATTGCACGCCTATAACATTGTCATACTCATAAAGGACAGTTTCAAAAAGGATAAAATCAGTGCAGCAGATCCAGCTTTGACGTGTAAAATCGATGGAGTAGAAGAGGTAACACAAATGCTTACGCAGCAGATTTTATGACATAGACCCAGCTCAGACCTGGCAAAAACATGCGTCTCTGGTGATCCCATCACAAATGGACAGTTCTAATAACATCAGTTCACACTTGGCATTAAAATGTGTCTAAAATGTGTCTCCACGTGCGTCTTCAATGATCACTTGTGACGGTCATCACCTCGTTTTCAAAAGCCCAATGTGTTTTTAACAATGAACACAAGTGCCCTCAGATAAGATGGGCAGGTGACTGGTTGAGGGAGTAAGTGACCATTACAAACCAGGCCATGAGACACTGAGACACAGGCTGTGTCTCATGGTCTGTTAGGTACACAGGGCCTGTCTGAGTGGGACAGACATGGAATATACAACATGAGTTAGGTAAAACGTGAGTTAATGTTTTGAATTAAGCACCAAAAAAATCATCAGCATCAGAGTTGATGGCATCAACCGTATCATCTTGTATTGTTGCATCGAGCATCAATAAATGCTTCTGCTTCAGACATCTGAACTTCTTCCTACAGCTAACAAGATTTCCATCACAAGTGAATACCACAGTGTGTGTGTGTGTGTGTGTGTTCCACTGTGCTTAGTATTGAAGCTTGGATCGTTCCTCACAGTCACACAGTCCTTGACAAATGAGGCCTCGTTTTCAGCAGAGTCATATGATTGTTTCCATACAAGGCTCAAAACTCTTGGTTTCTCTAGGACAATAAAGGGCATCTTATTCTGTTTTTAAATGAATCTTTTTAATGCAATTTTTATCCTGATTACTGATTTTGTGGCTTGTTGCTCACACATATACAGTACAACAGTACAGGTAAATATATATATATTTTATGTTTTATTTATTTATTTTTCCAGATGGTACAATGTGAAGCAAAATCACTGTCAAATAAAATGTTTTTATTTAAATCCACTTGAATACAGGAACAAAGCATGTTTACCCACATCTCTGTCAGTTGGCACTACAGTTTTTGTGCACGCCAGCCTCCACTGTCCCTGCGAGAGAGTTTTCACCAAGGCAGAGGAGGTAAAATATCAAAAGTCCAAACAGTGAACACCGTGAAGAAACATTTGTTTCTAAATAAAAATCAACTAAAACCTGTTCTTCTCTCTCCTACACTTCTCAGCTACACAGACACTCTCACTACCCAGTGACATACTGTAAAGCACTTGCCCAAATGTACCACTCTTTATTTCTGAGAGTAGCTTTATTTCTTAGAGTGTCTACTGTATCTGTGAAGACATAAAGCTAATCTAGCAGTCACACCAAATAATGCCAATAATAATTTAACTGCAGTTAATAAAAAAGTATAAAGAGGTGTAAGAATCCTGACTGGATTCAGCAGTAGAACAAAGTGGTGCAACATGTCACTAAGACTTTACATCTGTGCTAGGGCAGCGGCACATGATTGTTATGTGTGTTGTGATTTGGTTGCTCTTAGTTATTTTTTCCTGAAGGTGTCACTAGTGAACATTGTATTAAATGAGGCTTTGAGTAATGAATCCTTCTGCGATACAAATGATTGCAATACTTCAACACTTTGGGTAAGCCTTGTTTTGCCACCACTACTAATTCAATCTTGAGCTTCTTCAGTGAAACGCTGGGTTTCTTTCATCCAACTGACCACACACTCTATGCTTTTCCACATGAGTTAAAGGGGGTGACAACCAAACACTTCCTGCTTTTATGCTCTTGTTGATCTCATCAGTGATATCATGGGTTAAACCAGGCATGTGTTTTGTGTTTCATGTTATATATGTAGATTGGTTGCACAGTGTGTATGTCACTAGCTAGTTATATTAGCTGCCAGCTGCCTTGCTAAGTTGTAGTTAGTCTATTATTTACACATAAACAAGTACCAGATTTGTACCACAACTCTCAGCTATTTTTTTTTCTGAATACATCAAAGTGGAGGTTGTGTCTATCAACTACAATATGGGGCAACTCATGGGATTCTGAGCAAAGTCTTTAAGAAACCCTGTTATTGTACAGTCCTGCTAAGGTGCTGTTACTGTAGCTGTTGAGATGGAAGATCTGATATTCCAAGGAAGACACAAACATTTGAAGAGCTCTTCAAGGACAAGTTTTAAGACCTTGAAAAATCTGTGGCTAATTTTTTAATTGGCAAGACCAAGAGTCCACAGCCATACCATAGGTACAACAATGATGAGCTAAATGCTCATGTTAGCATGCTTACACACTCACGCTGACAATGCTAACATACAAGAGTACAGAGAGGTTGATGAGAATGTCTTTAGTTTTGCAAGTACTTAGTCATAAACCACAGTGCTGAACAACTAAAAATTTTAAATGTGACTGCTGACTGACTGTACGATAACATGGTCATCCTGCCTATATCTGCTTTTACTTGTGCCATTTTGCATCCCTAGTTCTCAGAACTATTAGGTGACAATTCATATTCCATGTTTTTCTGCAGTTGGAAGTTGATCCTTGAGATGTATAACACGAAGCCACTGATAATTCCTTCATCTAAATTCCCCACAGATCTGTATTGTCTGTATAAGACTCATAACCCCATTTCAGACAGCGAGTGGCCAAGGCAGTGTGTCAAGGTCATTTCATTCAAATTCAGATCACATCACTGATGACACCATCACTGATCACCATCACTGATGACACTTGCATTCCTTTCAGGAATGCAAGTGTTAACTAGGAATTACCTTAGTTAACTCTCATGGAGATGATATGACACAGGTCTGATGAACCCACATTCAAACCACTGTGCATTTTATATCAATCTTTGTATTTTGCTGTCTTTCTGTTTCCGTTTCTTCTGATTCCAGATTCTAATCTGGGAGAATATCTATGCCCTTGTTTTGACCAGGAAGAAGACTACATGGAATAAGGCATTTAGTCACAGACTAAAGTATTAGAAACTAAAATATTGACCTCATGGTGGTACAAGAGGAAAAGTTAGGGCATTCGTCCTCTCAGCACACTGAGTGTCTGTATAAAATTTCATGGCATTTCATCCATAAATTGTTGAGTTATTTCAGTCTTGACCAAATTGGTAGACCCACTGAAGCACCCATATTGCCATCTGTCGAGCCATGCTACCAGCATGAGTATGAAGTACTGGCCTGCTGACATGACGTCAAGTCACTGGATCTTTGAATATGATCTCAGTGCATTGAGAAATGTCATGGTTTGTAAATGACTGCTTCCCCTGCACGCCACTGATAACTTCCTTTACTGCACAGTGTTGCAAAACCACTTGTTGCTGTCCACAATTATACAGCTGGGGAGATAGTAATGTTTTATGTGCTGTAATTAGAAAGGTCATCCTAACACATGTTCTTTATGTGCTGATTTCTAGTGAATGAAGCACTTGTGAAAATAAACTACTCTGAGAAAACACTCAGGGTCCCCCAAAGATCCCAGACCATTACTGCAACAGCCTTTTTGGAAGTTTTTTCTCTCCGTCTCTCTCCAGGGATGGAGTCTCCTAAGGCATCAGTTAAACCATCAAAGAGACACCTTCCACAGACAGACACTATATTTTATTGCTTTACAGCTGTATTAGGGCTGTAAATAAGCCTCACTGAAGCTGACAGATATAGGCTACAGCTCTCTCTCTCTCCTCCTTCGTTAGACAGAATGTAATATTTATTTTATTGCAAGTTTGTACTGGAGTTATAAATCCAGCTCAGTGAAGCAAGATGAAATATAAGGCTTGGCGAAGAGGAGGATATTGCCCTCTTATAAATCCTAATTTCAGAAAACATGAGCATGTAAAAATGCCACATTACTTGGGTGTTACTCAGTCTCTAATCTTTCCTTTTCTTCCTATTCCTTGATTTTTTTTTTTTAATGTTCCTCTTTATTTCCAATTTAATTTCCATCCAACTGCCAAGTAAATTATAATTTAAAATGTCACAATACAAACTGCAACTTCATTACATTTCCATCTGTTGGGTGGAAGCAAAAACACAAGTTTATCAGGACTTCCTAATAAACAAACCAACCATAAAAAAGATATTCGGTTTTCCAGGACTTGCTTTAGTAATGTGCAGGTTGTTACCAGTACTGGCAACTACATTTGATCATACAGAGACATTGAGTATGAGCTTCACAAGCACCTCTGGTCCTGCATTTATTAAAGATCAGACTGGGATTTACTTAGGATCAGTCCTAACTGACTGCTAAGTCAAGGGTTGCTTGACAAGCACACTTACCTGTAGCTAGCTATAACCAGTCACTTGTTAAAGATCTCATTATTCCTTAAAAATGCTGCAGCCACCCGACTGACGAGCCCCAGAATTTGTCAATCAGACGCCCATGAGAAAGACAGAAATGATAGATGCAATGGCTGGTAGTCTACCTAGGTTTGAGAGTCAATAACCTACTGTGTCCACAAGAAGGCCATAAATAACAAGATGAATGAAAACAGGCAATATCAGATCTTTTATGGGACAGAATTCTTCTCTTAGATGTGAGGAGAGGCATCACTTCCTCATCTGTGTCATTCTAATTGATTCGAATTGTTGATGATGAAGTTTTAGCTTTAACGTGTCAAGCACAGCTTGGCCTACTTGTTCTGAAAGCACGCCACTGGTGCGACACATTTTCGGCTCTACTTTTAGGAACTGAAAGAAAAACATTTTAACTGATTTCTCAACTTACAAATTAATCAGATCTCTGCTGATTTTTACGAGAGCTCCCGAGGCTTCCTAACCTGTTAGAAGTCGCCAAATGGCTTTTAAGCAGAGATGTGCTTAAAAGCTTATACTACAGTGATGCTTTTTCAGACATTTTAAATTCCAGCACCATCTAATGGTCCAAACTGCATGAAGAGAAAACTACAAATGTAATCTCAATTTCTAAAGAAAGACTCAAGTACTACTCTTCAGGGATGAGTGTTTTTACTCCCATCTCAACTCACACTGTGAATTTTAGGAGAGATTCTGAGACGCCTGATAAATACAGGCCCTGAACTATTTGGCCATGAGTTTGAAGAGTCGGCCTTTCCTCATCCTCTCTTTCCCTCATTCCTCTTCGTATCTGCTTTTACTTCCCTAAAGCTCAGAGGTACACTTTGGAAAACAAATATATCAGAGGCCTGCACGCTTCTCTCTAAAGAGAAACTCCAACATCATCATCATCATGTCTTTCTTTTTCTTCTCATTCCTTTTTTCTCTCTCATCTGATGGAACTATATCCTCCTTTACCATCCCTCCTTCTCTCTATTTTTCTCTCTCTCCCTGAGGTGTGGATGTGATGCCTTTGAAAGAAGAAATATCCCAGAGCTCCACTTAGTTCTCTCCTCTCTACAGAAAAAAAAAAAAAAGACTTCAATAACAATGTCAGATCATCTGCTGTTTGGGGAATGAGGGGAACTAACGGTGTGCAGAAAAAGAGAAACTGATGAAAAGACAAAGCGTGGAATTGATTGAGAGAGGAGGACATACTGTACGTAGAGTAAGAGAGAAATACTCTCAGGCTTCTAAACCATCTGTTTTATGAAGCAAATTTACTTACATACTTTCCCCTGAGAAATGGTGTATTGGCGTATGTGCGCACACCAGCAAAAAGCCACCAGCTGTGTGTGTGTGTGTGTCTTACGATATTCTTTGTGTCACATCACTGGGTCCTGCATCTCCGTTTCCAGCTGACATCAACCAGATCTTCCTTTAAGAACTAATGCAACACAACACAGCGTTAATCCTCAAAGTCAAGTCCAAAGTCCTGCCTCACCAGGCAGGACTTTGGAAAACACACTATGTAAAACACACCTGTGTGTTCCACCTGAACCACAAACTGGTTGCAAGCTGTAACAAAGAAGCAGATCACAACACATTTGTCCAATTATACTTATCTGACCACTTAGAAGAGAGTAACAGACATAAATCTTCAAAAAAGACAAAAGTACTGTAAACACTTGATAAAAAGAAAGCTGGATTCAACAATGATTTAAAAGCTTCAGAAGAAATAAATAAATGTGGATTTTGTCAAAATGTTAACAATCTAACACATTAATGAGATAACACAATGTTTTTTTAATGCACAAAATCCAGTGATACTGCTCAGTCTGTGGGCCTCAAAGACTCAGTACTCAAGCAAACATGCAGCCATGAGTGCTTCACATAAATATGAAAAATCAATACAAGATAATAAAATTAGCACAAGATGACATAAAACTAAATATGAAAACCAGTCGTCAGAACCTGAAGTCTACGGCTGTAACATTACTTCAAAGAACATTTAAAGATAAGGTAAAGAGGACATTGGTCGTGGTGAGTACCTTGAATACCTTTATATGCCTCTTTGCAGCAATTAATATATCTCTCTTTTCATCCTCACATTTCTTTAACTGCATATGCATAGGTCTGAAACATACCTCAGGCCTAATCAACCTAAACTGTGATCATTTAAATTGTTTCTGACTGTGCGTGGTGCTCAAAAATATCCCCTTATAATTTAACATTTGTGTTTGGTAGAAAGTGTCGCTGGGCCGGAGGAAGCTGTGAGTGACCTGTGGTTCTGACACCTGTTACTGGGCTGGAATCACAGTGCTAGCTCTTATTTCTGAAGGCACATCCTGAGCAGCCAGAGCACCATGGTGCTCCAACAAGAATCACTTCAGTGTTAATCCTGCAGATCACCTGTAGCTGTATGTGATGACACCTGTAGCGACCGGTCAGACATGTTAATACAGATAATGACTTGAAGTAAAACAGTATAGTAAGTCTTTGGGTGCAGCTATATGCCTCCCAATGTCTACTCTGCAGGAAATACACTAATAGGAAAAGCATGGTGGAGTGATTGTGGACCAGAAGGTAAAGCGGATCGTCCATTAATCGCACAGCTGGCGATCCCCAGTTCCTCCGGTCACTCCAAATCATCAAAAAAGGGTGTTTCAATATGTAACAGATAAGATTAATATTAGAATTAATCTTTTAAAAAAGACACATCTCTGAAACTTGCTTCATGGTGCTTGTTTATTGCCTCAAAGGTCTGATACGATTAAATGAGTTGATTTACAGAAAAAATATATGTAAACAGCAACTGACTGTTTAAGGCATTTATCAAGGAAAAAACTATACAAGCTTTGTTTCCTGCTTCTTAAATTGTGAGAATTGTGCTATTTTATGTTACTGCAAATTCAATATCTTTGAATTTTTCACTGCTTATTTGAAGACAAGTTGAACTGTGAGAACTTTCTTAATATTCTTTAGACTAAGATAAGATTAAACTTACTTTCCTGATCCCAGGAGGGAAATTTAATTGCGGCAGCAAACATGTTCACATCCAGTAGTCACAGAACAACGTTAGCATTCATCCAGAGTTGTGTCTCTGTCCAAATTTTGAATGTATGTCCTGTATTCACACTCCTTTTATCCTCATTAGTCACTAGAGAGAAATTTCTGGCTCTTTAATTGCACTGAAAGTCGCTAGTTGCTATCTCACCTGCTGTTTGACAAACAGCAAACTTCCTAAAAATATATTCATACCCCATTTTCTGATGTCGCTGTAAACTACCATACCAAAGACACAATATTGTTTCCTATAATATTGCAATGATAGTTTGTGACTTTAAGTTGCCTTCCTCTGTTTAATCATGAGCTGATGACCTGCTTCTAGTAGTGCTGTCAAAGCATGACGCATCATCACCAATCAGTGATGGCGCCGCTGTCTGAGGTGCAGAGAGCTGTAGCACATGTTCACTGGAATTGTTTCAACTCAGGATGAAGTTGATTTCCCCTTAAATAGCATCAAAGCTAAGTAAACAACCTAATCTGTGTCACCGCCATGCTCATATTTTTGGATCAGTGGATTCTAATGCTTCTTTGGAGCCTTGGCATGTCTACACTGAGAGATGTATACAAACCCGAGGCAGCGTTTCGCCATGGCAAAGGCAGATTGAGACGCCTTAAGTCATTTGTTATCTGCATAGTGCTCTTAGCTGCCATGGCATGTTTGTTGTCATTGAAAACCCCCAGAATTTATTTTAAATAGTGTAGAGATGGAAGCAACACATGGCGGTGCAATCTGTGAAAATCATGCTGTAACTGTTACACTAATGTATGTAAACACTGCATATGTTAAAATGTAGGTTCAGATTTATTTAAACTCTTAATACAATACTCTAATGCCCATATGTACAGTATATCAACAGAGTTACTGGTCTTAGCAGTGCGTGCTTTTTCATATTAGATGTACAGAGATTTCCTCCCAGGCCAACGCCAGTGGAAGGGATTATGGTCAAAATCTACAGCAGTGCTCACTGTCTGATTTCTTTTTTTTTTTTTTTATTTGAGGATACTGCAGATTAAATTACACAAATCAAGAGGGAATCTCTCAGAGTTACTTTTGAAAGGACATTCCCTCTTTGTGTTTCACTGCACTGGTTGTAGCTGAGCTACTGTGGAAGAAAAAAACTATATCAAACACTCACACACACACACACACACACACACACACACACACACACACACACTATATTTATGAAATATGCAACTTCATTTCACTTTTATCATTTATAAATGACAGAAAATGTTCTTTCCAAAGTCATTCATATTTCTGATTGCATATTCTGCCACTTTACTGTTTAGCATTTTTGTGGGAGCTTTGTAGTTGAAGTGTTTCTGGACAAACTATAGACTTTTAGAGCATCAGTCAGCTTTTGAAAGTCATTGAACCTCTTTCCTGTCCTCGAGCCATGGTCACAACACCTGAATGCCAACGTTTTCTGCAATGCTTGTGAGATCCCTCTGTCTTTCTCAAAAAGTATTAATGCATTTCTAAAAGCTAGGTTGAAGCAGAGGAGGTAACTCTAAGAGAGTCCCTCATCAGTCGTGACTTCCTTTGGGTTCACTACTTGGACGGTGTCTTGAACGTTGGAACCACTCAGAGCTCGTGTTGCCTGAGCTCGCCTTGTCATTCTCATCTTCCAGTTCTGGTTTTAAATGGTGATTCAAAAATGGCACAAAAACTAATTCCTCATTGTCAGTGGCCTTAATTACATCATCAGATTTTTAGTGATTGCCGAAGTCGAGGAGGCTTTGGCAGAGTAACACAACCAAATTAATCAGTTCTGCCAGAATCATTTGGGGACTGATTTTTAGTCATTGTTGAGCCTTCATCTGTTCCCAGCCCAGCTCCAGAGAAACAAGCACAACATCCAATTGAAAGATGGACTGTGTCACCTAGAGAGTCAGGCTCATTAAAACACATCATTTTCAAGATATAAAGATATAATTTTCAAGATATAATTTCAAAATCCATATCCAAAAAAGGCATTTTATGAAGTTATGAGTATGACGGCATATTATGAATCAATCATTTAAATTAACTGAGTCATTTTAACAGATTAATTCTTGTTGTGACAAGAGCAGTGTTTTGAATTTTATGGAAGAGATAACTCATCATTGACCTGTTATTGTCTGAAGATATGAGCTTTATTTTACAAGGAAATTAAAAAGATCACGTCGTAATCTCATCATAAAATAGAAGCAGCAGCATACAGTTTCTTTCTCAAGTGTTTTCTATGATCATTTTAAGTAAAATTTATTTATCCTTCCCACAGAAACCGTCTTTCACCAGCTCAACTAGCTCACAGCAAGTCAATTATATACATCCTGTTTACATTGTTTACGGAAGAGTTGGGGGATTTTATTGAAGGAATAAATCAAGTGTTGGTCTGTTGTTTTATTGGATGATTAGCTTTTTATTGTGCGGGTATTAATTCTCCATAGGTCCACAAAACAGCGTGAGTTAGGACATGGCTTCTGTCTGTGGTAGTGTGAGTGAATAGTGTTTGTGTGTGTGTTTATCTCCTAAAGCTGCACCAGTATCTGGAACAGACAGGCTCAACAGCACTGAAACAGAGTGAAAGATGAAGAGCTTTCTCCCTCCTCTGTCTATCGCTCCTTTGCTTTTTCTCTTTTCCTGTTGTGGCTGTAAACATACTTCTATATTTTTAAATTATACATTTCTAATTTATTAAAAGTTTTTTGGGAGTACAGTTAAAGATTTTCCTGTCATTTTTTATTTCTTCTCTGAAATATACTATATCACTGTCACTAATTTGTCAGAAGCAGCAGGACTTCTCACGATGAATAGATTTTGATTGTGCTCAGAAAACCGTGGATGACAGATAACATTTTATACAGTCTAATGTGATTATTTTTATTCTTTTGATATTCTGTCAGTCTTTTATATATGCTGGATTATGTTATAGCATTTTAAGTAGTACTAATTCTTCTTTCAGGTGGAAAAAAAACACAATCCTGGTGAACTGTTTGGTCCCCTCAGCATTAGCTGCTTTAACACCTCCTCCTACTGGTTGAAATGGGACCATATGATCAATAGTAGTATTGTGTGTGCTTATTTGTAAACAAATGCCCACCTGCTTCATATGGGGATGGGAACAAACAATCCGACGAGTGTTGATTACAGCTTCGTGTATGATTTGGACGGAACAACTTATGGGGCTAGGTTGATCAGTTCCCGTCTGGGTCAGCTGGTGTTGACAGTCAACAGATAAAGTGTGTGCTATTGTTCTTTTTTAATATGACATTCGATTTTTGTATCGGCCTGAGGGAGAAATTCCAACCTAAACAGCCAAATAAGTTGCTTGTGCCTGTCCTTGGGTATGACCCACTGAAGAGCACCAGTGTCAGGTGTACATGGTCATGGTAACAATAACCAAAATGTGGGTTTAAGTACAAAACCGACTTGGTAAAGTGTAGGAAAAGATTGTGGTTTAGGTTAAAATAAGTACTTTCTTAAGGTCAGAGGACCTTTGTCGTCATGGTTACAATAATAAGCAAGAGGGTAAGGCCATGCAATGGTTATGTATAAAAGAAACATCAATTATTGTTTCACACAGGAAACAAACAGTGGTCTCCTGTTTGAAAGTCCTGTGTTTTCCATCCACACCTACCTCCTCCTTTCTATACTAGGTCACCTGACTTCCTTCTTTGCTCTTGTCATAATTACTATGGCAACAAGAGGTTGTTTAATAATAAAACATAACTTTGGGTCTGAATATGTTGCTTGTGAACACAATCTATGTGCTCATTATTTTCTTTTTTACAGAAGGATGGTCTCAAAAAAACTGACGACTTGCAGTAAAAACTGTACAGTCCGACACATCTCTCCATCCAGGATCTCACCCAAACTTTGCACTTTTTTTCCTTCTCATTGGCCTTTTCAGCACAAATGTGAGAGCATGCATACAGCACAAGGTGCCAGTTGCCATCCATGTTTCTTTTGGTACTAGAACAAATGACAGTTCCTTCCTGGTGGGATCAAGTACCACCAGAACTCCAGGTGTTACTGACCAGTGGTCCAGTTTGTTGTGCATTCACTCAGCGCTACACTTTACACTCCTTCCTGACTGTCAAGACTAAAACACCTGTACAAGTCAATGAAAAGCAACCTTTATGCATAGTTCGTCCAGTCTGTGTAGGTTTTCAGCTAATTTCTGTAGGTTAGTCCCCAGCTTAACACTAACAGTCACACAAATGCACCTACACCCCATTCTCTGGTGGTCTTCCATGTAATCTAGTGTTTGTCACATTGTTTTGATTTAATTTAGTCACATCTGCCACTTTAAATTAATCAAATCAAACATCTAACCACAGATGGGACTCAGAATGTGAACTCTGCACTTTCTACACCTGCCACCCACCCCAGCCACTTCCCTGAGACACTGGTGCGGTGCATAGTTGTAGTATTTATTCACACAACTGCAGCCTCTGAACCAAGTAGTGATGTTTGGCACTACAGCATAACCAGGAAAACACATTATATTTAAATGAAATTGAAGAGACAGGGTTACATAAAAAGTAATTGGGATAAAAGCAGCTGCTGAAATATTGATCCAATTGTATTATACTGTAACAATTAAATACTACAGGTCAGACTATAGTACAGAGCTACAATGAAAGGTTGGGTTACTGAGGCTTGGAGAGCGCATATTTATTTCAGTACATGTGGGACACAGTTTTTTTATGTTTTATGATTCTATGAATATGTAAAACTAATTTTAAATGAACAAAAGAGATGGAGATTGAATGAGTCCATCCCTCAACCATTATTTACACAAGGGGCCAACAAGATTGTAGGCAAGGAAACAAATGTAAATCAAAACCAGATAGTAACTCAGAGAAAACTACGAAAAAGTCGTTCAAATGAAGAAAGAGCAAATCAAAGCCCTGTGCGCCTATGGAGCACATCCACAAACAGTATCCAACCCACCAGCTCAGCTGAGGCTGTTGAGCTGCAACACAACTGTGCAGACATCGATTTGGCTGGAGGACATAAATATATTCACTTGATAGATTCTCCTGTTGTCTAGTTCCTCTGCTTCTCTATGTCTAGTCTTACATTTTCTGATTTACTCTTTTTTTTCTCTCTCTCTGTCTGTTTTGCCATCTCCCCCACACCATCTGTAATCCTGTAGTAAACAGATTTAGATTTTAGCTCCAAATACACACTCATGATACAAGATAGATGACAGAGAACAGCCTATACAACTCACACTGTTTGCAGTTTAAACAATATCATTCCTGCAATGCATGGCTGTAACACACAACCTCACAACTAATGACAAAGTAATAATGTGTTTAAGTTCTCGCTAAAGCAGAAGAACCTATGAAGTTTCAAACGCACGCGCGCACACACGCGCACACACGCACACACACGCACGCACACACACGCACACACACGCACGCACACGCACACGCACACGCACACACACACACACACACACACACACACACACACACACACACACACACACACAC
>JBBMJY010000002.1:3107049-3130498 GCA_037833715.1 Toxotes lorentzi | reverse complement strand
CACACACACACACACACACACACACACACACACACACACACACACACACACACACACACACACACACACAGTCTCCCACTCAGCAAGTCACTGTGCCTACATTTAATGGTGTTCAATTATTGGCTGTGGGCATTGGCAGAAGCGGCAAACTGTTTCTATGATGAGCGAGTGTGTGTGTGTGCATGATGTGAAGTCAAGCTTCGGATAAAAACCGAGAAGAAGGCCATACCTTGTGCATGTTTGTCAGCATATGAGTGTCTGGCAGCGTGTGTGTATGAGAGAGAGTGAAAGCTGTGTGTGTGTGTGTGTGTGTTTGTGTGGATTGGACTGGAAGGCTTCATCTCACTGTGCCTCTCTGTCACCTTATTGGTTTGTATTGAGAAAGATGATGGCTTTCTCACAATGCACGCTCATATTCATGCACACACATACCAACTGAACACACACACACATACCATAACACAACCATGTATGTATGTGTAAAGTGGCAGACTGGAATGCATAGATGCCCGTATTAGCATAGTCATAGATCCACAGGCACTTGCAGAAACAATATGAGGACTTCACATGCATTATTATATTCATGGAATAAACACTGGACAATACAATTCTTTAATGTGTCAGCCAACAGTTGGAGTTTCATGACACCAACACCTCACCTCCCAGTTCTGGCCTTTAAAAACTCCATCCAGTAAGTAATGAGAAATTATGCAAAATGTATGATGCAAACATTTCAATTCAAGACTACAAATCCTTAGATAAAGGGAATTACATTTGTTACATTTGTAAAAAAGATTTACATTTTGATATATGGATATACTGCTATACATCGATCAGAATTTGTAAACTTCATAAAGAAAGATTTTTCCCAAGTTTTCTGAAAAAAAAAAGATTTTTCTGAAGCACTAACAGAATGTATTCTGCATTTCTTTAGTCAACAATAAAGGTACAAAAGCCTTTAGTAATTCCTGATATTTTGTTTCATATCAGATTCATATTTCATTGTATCTCCACCTGCTAATTGCTCATTGTGTGGCTTCTTCACCTTTAAGCCCTCCTCTACTGTCACAATTCTTAAATCTTCTGTTTGGATTTCTGTAGGCAGCATCCACATTACAATTTTGTGTTATTCTTTTGGATATGTTTTAATTTTGTGTTATCACTCATGACACAATCAGTGAAGACCTTGGGCAACAAGAATGGAGAAATTAATGATTAGGGTACTTTGAATGAGTTTGCATATTGCCAGAGGCAAGGACAGCATGAGGAGGGATGAGGAGGGAACATCAGCAATGTTGCTACTGGTTTACCACATAATAGGAAGCACAGCTTAAAGATGGTTTTGAGCCCTGAGCTGGTTTTATGTTGTATAATAAGGAAGAAAAAAAAAACAGCTGCAGTTTGTTCTGTGAAAAAAAGAAAAAGAAGAAGCAAAGACATAGATAATTATAGAGGAGTTGATGGTGACAAAAGTGTGAAATTATAAGTGTGTCATTTTACCAGATGGCACAGTATTTCACTTTGTGCTTGGCTATCTTTAAGGTATATGTACATCAGTGCTACTGGATTGTGGAGAAGACACATATTTATCTGCAATAAGTACCAGTTTCTGTTGCTGCGTCTTTATCTTTAGTAATGCAACATAATTTGCCTTTGATTCACTATAGGTTATGTGCTGTAATGATAGCACACTGCTGGTGTTCATCAACCATTCCAGCCACAAAAGGGAAATAGAAAAGCCTTTTTGTCCTGTAGTACACTTCCAACAAACAAAAATACAAAAGTAAATATGGAGGTGAACATTAAAACATTCATTACAAATACAGATTTGATTAACAGAGTACTTAGGGTCTTGTCATGATTTTAAGATCATATGTAGGAACGTTCAAAGTGTGTTTAACAAGGTTCCCAGGTAGGTGGCATGACTTACAAGGGCCTAAAAGTGGCACATATGGCTGCTGGAGTCAGACTCGTAATGAATGACCTGTAACACTTGATTTTATTACTGAACAGACATCTAAAGAGCTGCCCAAAAGCTGTTCCTCCCAAACTGAGCAAAAACAGGTTATTCCCAATCAGCAGAACCCAACCAAGTGTGCACACTTCACCTCAACTGTCTAGACTTGACCAGCTACTTGGGTCCCTACAGATCAAAGCCTAAACAGAACCCTACAATTCCAACAGTTTCTCTGAACATTTGACCATTTGGTCATTTGGGTAAAATGCAGAACAAGAACATACATAAACTATGAAGTACTAGAATATGCTTTTCAAATGCTGCTGGAGTCCTTTCCTTGTTTAATTCATTCACACATTAAAATTGTAACAGTGGGGAAACTACTGCAGTTGCCTTTTGATCACACTGAGCACGTTTGCTTAACATATTTCTCCATAATTATGTGGCTTCTGTTTAACTGCAACACTCCAAACAAAGAGAGGGTTATGTTCATCAGTAGCCTTTGTTTTCATGCTTGTGTTTTCTTGATAGCGAGGATGATTTTTGAGGCCTTGCAGTGAACTGTAGTCCTTTCAGATGTATGGTTTGTCATTTGTGTAAATGCTCCTGAAACAGCACCCAGGACTGTTTCAGGAGCACCTTGAAATGAAACTGTTAATTATTACATGTCCTCTCAGTCATAGTAATGAGTAATGAGTGTAGACAAATGCACACTTTATGCTCTGAGAATTCAATTTCTTTAGCATTAATTCAAAAAAACAATTTATGTTCTCTAAATGTACAGAACTTTGCTTACAAATACTACTTTATATGCTATAATGTATCTTAAAGTAGAATAGGAATTCATCACTGTGTGCAATGTATAGTCAAATGGTATTGCAGTTCATTTCAACTCACAACAAACATTTTGTGCAAAGTCTGAGTATTAAAGATTTACACCAGCAAATTAGTACTGAACTTCCCTAATGTCAGGGGGTGTGCGAAAGACAAATTAGAAAAAGCAGCCGATGTTCACGCATCCTGATTTTAATCTCTTGCAGGTCAAAAACTGTGTCTTTCTGTAGGCACTGGTATATGCCAAGTTTGCAACACACATTTTCTGCAATAGTCATTTTCTCGGACCTGATAAAGCTACCCCAGAGCAACAGAAGGAAAGATACAACTGTTTGTGAGCTGAGTAATTCAAATCATCGTTAGTATTGATCTCCTTGCATAAAATTGGAGTGCCCTTTTAACCAAGTAATCGCTCTTTGTGGTCTGCTACCTGCAGACCTGAACCCCATGGGATCCAATAAAGCCTCATGATTCAAATCAGGTCTGAAACCTCCCTTACACTCGTTGACTGGGGGAACCATCTGCGTGCAATGCGTGATGGGAAGAAAGAAACAGGGCTTCGCTGTGACAGTTCAATATCTCACTGGCCTTGAAATTCCCTTTGTCTTGAATTGTTGTGTCCAGTACACAGGGAGGGAACAGAAGAACAAATAGGAAACAGGTTTCAATTAAATTTGGCAGCTCAAAGTGAATACTGGATATTTCACCTTATTCAGCCCTTTGGCACTTCTGCACTGCTTCACCTAAACCAAAACAGTAGGGTGACTTGGAGATGAGTACGTGCTTTGGGTGTTGGGTCAAGTTCAGATCTCAAATTTAGCAGTGCTAGTCAGGTTTAGTTGGGCTGACTGAATGGTGACCTCTCCAGTTCAGGCATGATGGGAAAAGAGGGTGGTTACTACAGCCTACATTTATTACACTCCACCCCCCAGCAAGCATCTGTCAGGTCATAGGAATGACAACTTGTGGAAAGCTGCTGGTTGCTTGGCAGCTAGTGGCACCTCGTGAGTATCATGGGAATTCAAGTCAAATTTGCTTTATTGGCATGGATGTCACAACAATATATGGTAGGAATCACGTTATGTCACAAACACAAGGGCTAAAGCTAATGATTTCAGTGGACAACTCTGCAGTTAATGCAAAAGTGAGCTGGAAAAGGAACAAAAAAAATTGCTGTATGACTGAGGGAAAAAAAAAGACATCAGGAAAAATACATTGTCGTCGTACCTCAAGAAAACTGTGGTGGGGAGGAGCTAGTATGATAAATGAAGAGCACCAGGAAAGAGAAGTTATGTTGATGTAGTCACACATTCATGACCGTGACTTATCACAAGCAATAATAATTATAATGGTAATGATGATGGGGATGTGTTATTGTGGTATATGCAAAAGAGGTAAAAGTGAAAATCGTCCTTACTTTCGCTCTCTGCAGGTTCACCTGTGCTACTGAGGAAGATGGAGTCAGACAAATTGACTGCAACGACAGGGATGAAGCTGAACAGCAAGACAGCTGAGACCATAGGGAGTCGGCACCATAAATCTCACAAGTAAGAGAAGTTATGTTGATATTGTAACTAATTCATAATCACTGTGACTTACCATTGTTAATGATGGTAGTAACAAGAATGATGATGATCTTATTGTTATATGCAAGCTCCTATTGTTAAAGTGCCAAAAGTGAATATCTCTCTGTCTTCTCTGTCATTCTCTGTCTTTTCAGGTTTTCCTGTGCTGCTGGGGAAGATCGAGTCAGACAAATTGAGTGTGACAGAGGTGGAGGCAGACAGCAAGATAACTGTGACCAGAGGGAATCAGCCCTACAAATCTCACAAGTATCAGAAGTCATGTTGATGTGGTAACAAATTCATAATAATAACTTTTTGTTTGTCTGCATTTTCCCTTTACTGGCTCCCTAAATTGGCACTTAATCATCAAAACTCTGAGAACCTCTGGCCCCAGAGGTTAAGACACTGACCATGAACCACATTATCCCTGATCTGCATCTGACTAACAACCTTTGTTGAATGTCACCGTCCAACCCCGTCTCTTCTCTCTGTCTAATAAGGATGTAAAACATAAATTTGGGTACAACATAATAATACAAAATAACATAAGCATAGATAAATAAATAAATAAATAAAAACAATTAATTTATTAAAATAAAAAAATTGAATAATTAAAATAATAAATAATTATAAACATAATTAATTACAGAAATGAAAAAAAGAATACATTTTGGTCAGCTATTTATGTTTTTTTTGTATTTATTTATGCATTTCCACATTCATTTACTTCTGTATATCTGGGTCCGTATGTTAAGATGGTAGGCGATCCTACCTCATGGTCTAAAGTTGGATTGGTTATAGTGGTGTGATCAGATGTACTACTACTGCCTTGACTAGATTGGTACAAGGGAGCCTTGCCTTTAGCTTGCTACTAGCCACTTAGCTAAAGAGAAGTTATTGATCCATAGATTTGTGTAGGTCTGTGTTATTGATGGAAAGTTTTTTTTTTTGTTTTTTTTCCAAGCTCTTGCCAATGCTCAAGATTATTACGAACGATTCCCCAATGTCTACCTTTAGTTTTGTCTGGTAAGATTAATGGAGGATTTAGCTTAGCTCAACGCTGACATAGATGTAGAAGATGATGTAGCAATGCTAGACAGTCTTCAAGAAGTCGCCCGCCAACTTCAATCCTCTCAGAGACAGAGGAAGTGACAGTTCATAAAGCCAGCTTGTGTCATGTAGATTTGATAAGAATCATTTGCTTCTCGTACTAACAGGATGACTGCAGGAAGTTGTTGAGTAGAGCTGTGGTCCTGAGTCACCTTGTTCAGAGACAGCTGCTCAGTCCAGACCTGGAGCAGTTCTACACTGCAGCTGGAGGATTTTACGGGCATCAGTAAGAAAGCTATGTACAAGACTCTTAAGGTTTGGTATCGGGTTGTGCTGGTGAGAGTCACATCACCAACTCAGTTGCTGTGGGGACTAAGGATGGCACTTTACTCAGGATGCTCATTGTGTACGGTTCCAATAGAGTGTAATGTGTAAGTGTAATGATGATGTATAGTTAGGGTTATACAAGCAGCTGTCATGACTAAAAGATATGCAGCATGTTTTGATCTGTTAGTTTGCACACAGAGATTAGCTACACACAAATACACAGGTTCTTCCTCGGCCCCAGACAGGTATCCAAACACAGAAATTTAAAAACAAAAAAAAAAAAAAACACCACATGGCTGTGGAAAGCTGGAGAAACAGCAAGAGAATGTGAAACAGCAACAAAGAAAAAGTGGCAGGAAAGTGTAATGAAATAAAAGATAAGAACAAGAAAGTCAAGCGAGATAGATTGTGTGTGGGCAAAGAGGGAGGCAGTTATTTATGGACACAGAGAATTTAAAAAGTGAGATAATGTTCAGGTCCAATAGAGAAAACAAGTGAGAAAGAGTGAGATGAGGAAGGGGAATTAATGTTAAAGTTCATATTTCTGCTTCGTGTAATGGACATGGTACAAGAAATGTAGTTTTGATCAAAGAAACATCAATCATCCAGTAAACTGGCAGATGATCTTAATTAGTGAGCTTTAGAGCTGCTGGTGTGAAAACAATTTGCGTCCAAGGCGCCGATTCCAAGTCGTTTAAGCATAGCCAGCATTTTAAGATTTATACACTGTAAAACATTTCACAGGAATTTAGTGGAATCAACTAATCTTTCTCATTAACTTAATAGGAATATATTACTTTTATTTCCAGCTGAACATATTTAACCATCTTAATGTTGGTCTAGTCTAACTGTTTCCCCTGTTTCCAGTGTGTAAGCTAAGCTAAACTAAGCTAAGCAGCTTATGGCTCCAGCTACATATTGAATGGTTAGACATGAGAGCGGTACCAGTCTTCTCATCCATCTCTCAGCTAGAAAGCAAACAAGAAAACTTCCTAAAACTTTAAGTATTTGTTGAATGAATAAAACAGTGATACTGGTTTTAAAAGAGTAATGATGCAGGCTTCTGATCCATGGCACTCCTTCTTTCAGATCCATGGCACTCCTTCCATCTTTAACACATTCTCTCTCATTAGTTTGATCCTTAAAAAAAACATCACCAAATCTATTACCTTCTGATAGATCCTGCCAAGCTGTTTCCCCTGCTTCCAGTCTTTACGCTAAGGTAAGCTAACAAGCTGCTGGCTCCTAGTAAATAATGAATAGATGGATATGCGAGTGGTATCAAACTTCTCATCTAACTCTTGACAAGTAAGAAGAAAAGCCTATGTTAATATCAGTAGGAAAAAGTGGAGAAATATGAGATAAGTTCACTTCATTCCAGTTAAAAAATGTTATCTTGAATTAAGTGCAACTGCCTTCATCTCAAAAGAAGTTGTAAAGATACTGAAACTGCCTTAAAAACACAGGACACAACTTCCATGACAAGCAAATATTAAATATGACACTAAATTACTTGGGCATTCTTTGTGATAACAATGATCATGATCTTTGATGTGTTATTGAACATGTAGAATCACTGACAAGTAAAACCAACCCTCTGCCATACTTGTCCTGGGGAAGAATGGGGACTCCTAGATCCCTCCCAGCTGCAGGTACTACATAGGCAGAAAGTAACTTAATACTTTTACTGAACACAGTTTAAACCATGGCCATGAACTTTTTATGTACCTGTTTGCCATTGCAGGATTTTAGCTTAAAGAACCAGGTACTTGTTCTTCCCCACATCTTATGTACTTTGTGAAAAGTGAAGCATTAAATCCCTTCAGGCAGAAACAAGTAGGATGCCACCTGCAGAGCTCTCTGAATGATTTTTGTGAAATATTATTGCACATTGCTATTTGTGTTTTTGTTTTTTTCTCTCTCCTATATGTTGTGAGTGGGAGAAATTTCCATTTTGGTTCCACATCGACCCATGGTTCATTCCCAGTTTTTTGGATGCTGTGATCTTTGCACTGTTGCTAATTTATGATTAGAGCATTAACTGTATACACTTGTTGCTGTGTGTTTTGAGAATATTACTGCATTTACATGTATGTATTTTAATTATATTTCAATCAGCCTGGCTTTGGGGATCACGTTCACTCTTTGATTATTATTTTATTTTTTTATTTTATTTTATTTTTTTATTTTTTTGCAGGAACAACCTGCCTCACTTCCACTTCACTGAGCTTTCTGGTGTGTAGTGTGGTAGTTTGGAGTTAAGAGCCTTGCTCAAGGGCAATTTCATAGTAGTTGTTTTAAGGAGGAGACAGCAACACTCTTTTCCAGCTTCTTCCAGCTGTTCTAATCATTTTAAGTGGTGATGCGTGGGTCATAAGCCTGCCACTATAACCCTCAGGCTGCTGCTGCTCCCATTTCAGTCCCACTGGAAACATCTCTTGCAGTGCTAGAACACTTGCCATGAGTGTGTAGTCTGCACTAATGTAGATGGATCCAAATGTAAATAATTAGAGGCTGCCAACTGTTACTGCAAAACGGAGGCTTCCAATTCACCAAAAAATCTTTATGTCTACTGCTAAAGCTTATTTGAAATTAATTGTTAAACATATTTGATGAAATGTTCAGACTTGAATTAGCTTTTAATCTATCTATGATGAAATGATGTGAGCATCTGCAGCATGTTTTTTTTTAAGTTGCACATGTTCAAGTGAACTTCCACACAACTTCAGCTCTACTTTTCTTAATGCAAACTGTACTGCATTAGTAATGCAGGGGTAGATTTCCTGTTTTCCTTGTTCCGGACACTTATGACACCACAAATAGTGTTGCAACAGTTATCTTTATTCTAATTTCCATAAATCACAACTTCATTGTCCCTGCCCTGTTAACTTGATCTGATATCAATATATATATATAATTTTTTTTTCTTTTCTTTTTTTGGGCTATAAAGCTTCTAAACTTCTATGTGAAATGTTTCCTATGGCGGTAGTTGACTGACATTTAAGGGACAGCATTGCTAACAGATACACAGTCAAGCCGTATAGCACCCTGTTGACTAGAGCATAGGTATATAGCCCTGTATAGCTGAGGAACATGTCACAACAAACCCGTATAGGGTTGGTATATGGTTTGTTTCATTTTTGGGACAGTACTTCAATTTCGTTGTACTTTTGTACAAAGTATGATTGTGCAATGACAATAAAGATTTATCTTATCTTATCTTGTTTCCATTTACATCATTTTGGCAGGGCCCATTGTGCTGTTAAGCTTGTGTTTCATGTGGAAGATGGAAACTGGCAAGCTACGATAACTAGCTTCCACTCAGAAAGCTAAAGCTAGTTAGCTTGGCAGACCAATATTAACAGTGATTCCCGATGATGAGTACGAAGCTTCAATAAGTTAGACAAAGCATACTAAACAATAACCTTCAATGCAACGGCGACTGGGCTGGTGGCTCAATGTGGAAAAGAAGTGTCAGAGAGAGACAGAGACAGAGAGAGAGAGAGGGATAGACATGCTGTAGATGTGGCTGCTCCCACTCTGGTTGTATGTGGCCGTCAGCTCCCTCACATCCGTCTCCTTCCCTTTCTAACTACATTCTGTTTGATCCTGCAGCTCCACCCACATGACTTGTGTTATACGAATTACAAAGCTAAAAATACATATAAAGGTCTGGCTGGAAAGCTCAGGGAAAAGAGAAGTTAAAGTCCAGAAAAAATGACAGAGAAAACAAAGGGGAGGAGCAGAGCAGCAGAGTGGGTTCAAGACCACGGCTCCCAGTGAGTCCAGTAGAAACACCAGTCAAGTTTTACAGCATGAGCAATACGCACAAGTAAAACATGTACGACAACGCTTCATTGCTTCACTGCGTCAGTCACTCTGTTTTAGGATGATATTGGTGTACAAATACACAATGAAATGACATCGCTCACAGCCAACCGGAAAGAAAGAAAACAAACTGAAATGAAGAAGACAGGAGGGGGCTCTCCTACACAGGAGTACACTCATGCTGAGAAGCTGGCCCTCTGCAATAATGAGGGTCGCCCCTTAATGGAAGGGGTGGAAGGGGGTGTCTCACCAGATCAGTTAAATACGCACAGTGCATTGCAAATTACCACTGCAAGATTCACCTGAACACTGAGGCTGTGAAACAACGTGTGATTCACCTAATCGGCTTCATTCTAACCCAGATGTGCAGAGATGGGAATGTTGGGCAAACTATGGTATCAATTACTCTGGGGAATCCTATGAAAAGAGTAGGCTGTGTTTAATATACAACAGTACAGGTCTACATTATGTATAGATCAAGTAGTCAAAGGTTCATTATCTACCTTCTATGTCATAAAAGCCCTCTTTTATGGACTATGTGGGCAAGTGGCCAATGAACATGACGAAGGCATCCAGTAGCTCTGTTAAAGCACACGCCACCTTGTGAATTGCATTGGTGATTGTGTTTTTGCTCAAGCTCTCCACATCACCCATAGCAGGCATAGAAGTACCCGTATCAAAGTAGTGCAAGGCACTGTCTATGTAGCTGTAACGTACGGCTCAAGAAGCTGACAAGATGCACCAAGAACTTCTATTCATGTTGATCTGTTATTTCAAACATCAACCCGACCTGATGCAACGGCACTCTTAAGGTGGTCGAAACACTGTTAAAATCACAATTGTAGGAAATGAATCTGTTCTAGTCCTGCTGTGTTGAATTCAGATTTCTTAGAAATAAATGTGAAATTGTAACCGAGAATTGGAGAATATCATATGATTTACTGCCAAAATTACTCTTGTCACCTTGAGCTGCAAAGAGAACAGAAATCTGAAGTTTTCACACAACTTTTCTTGGTTGTCAGGCAGCCCTACGGCAACCACATAATAAAACATGGGACCTCTGCAGTGCCTACAGAGCCTACATCCTGCATCTCTGCCTGATTATATATTTATTTCCCATTCCCCCTTCTTATTCTGTCTCATTCTGTCTGCAATTCTTTTACCTCTCTCTCCCTCCATTTAAATCAACAGAGGGCCAGAGAGGGTTAGCTGAATACCACTTTAATCTCTCTCTTTCTCTTTTGAGCCAGCCCTATGCTATAAGCTTCTATTGGTAGGCAGCCAGTGACTGCTGAGTCTTGTTAGCTGCGTCCCCTCTCGAGACTGTTTAATGTGTTGCATTGCTATTCAGTAGCCAGGGAAAGAGAGAGAGAGGGAGAGAGGGCAATCAATGAGGCGGGTATGGGAAAGGAGAAATACAGTGTATAGGACAATGTCCCCCTGAAGCCTTGTGCAGCATCAAAAAATAGTGACGGTCATTTGACTTTGTTTGTCCTCCCCCATCCATTTTTATTTTTGTCTTGAATCCATTCCACTCATGTCTTTTTTGTGTCTTCTTATAAGTCTCTATCAAACTGAGATCGGTCTCACTGAAACAAGATTCATACCTAGAGCCATTCACATGAGTCGCCTTGTTAGGTGCTGGATTGCTCAGGCTGCTTGTTAACTAGCCAGTCTGTCACTGTGGTTGTGGTTTATGCTTTGGGCAGTTTTCTGCCAAGTTGTGCTACTTTTTACTTGATTGGTCAGGTTCCAATGCTTTTGGGTGACTGGATAATTTGGGCTTCTTTCTGCAGCTTATGGGCAACTTTCCCCATCGAAGAGTTAGGCTGTTGCTGCATTCACGTAATGTCCGTAGAATAGGAAGAGCAGGGAAAACACCAGTTGTTGACTTGGAAGTGTTCCCGCATTATTGCAATGTGATTAGCCCTTGTGCTAACCATGAAGTCACACCAGATAACAGTCTAAATAAGCTACTCCTGATATAAATTGACTTCAAATAGACAGAAACCTTGTTTTTCTCATAAAACAGAAGGCTGATTGGATTAGTCTGTGTCAAATCTGGCAACACGGCACAGCCTTCACCCCACTTGTTATCCATCTACCTGAACTCAAACCAGGCTCCCCTTTGAACATGGTATCCTGTGTTGCAATGCCAACTTAGCGACTTTGTTTACAGATTTAGGGAACTCTTCAAGACTTCATTTAAGGTCAGATGAACAGATTGTAAATCCCTGAATAATTATGGGTCACATGACATGATTGGTATTTTCCCTTTAAACGGGTTGTGAATGCTGCTCTTTAATGTGCATGTGCTTGATACTGCAGTGACAATTTTCAGGTTTTAAAAACATGCATCATTATTATATTATTTTGTTTTTGTAAACACACAAGACTAAATTAACTTTGGAGAAGCACTGCCTTCTCCTTTTACACTAATTTATTCTGAGGGGTTATGAGCTTTCCTTCTCCAACAAATAAACCATATTTTGCTGTCTTCAGATTTGACAAGACATGGGACCTAAAACGGAGAACGAGTGTGCCCACCCTTGCTTATTCATGCTTGAGTAGAGAGCTTCTTTTAGTTTGAAATTAAGCCAATTTTTTGGGGCAACTACACCTTGAGCTTGAACTTGACACGCGTGAGTGTGCTGGACAAGCAATAATTACCTTGGTCAATTCAATAAAATTTGCTCCACAGTTACACACATCACAGCAAAATGTCAGTAAGACTGGGAGCAACATCCACAGTAATATCTTGAACATCCATAGCTGCACTGATCTATTTCTCAATTTTTTCCCTGTTCACAGTGCTGAATAGCCTGCAGTAACATTTTAAGCATCACTCTCTAGCAGTGCAGCAGCAGTGCAGTGTAGAGGAGAGTGCTGTGAACTCCACACATAAGAACCAACAGTGGGAGTTAGAGGTGTTACACTGACAAGATCTCTTTGACTTCCATGTTTGCTGCAGGGTTAAACAGCTGACAAGTGGTGCTGCATGTAGCATCGGTGATGATACACACACACACACACACATGTACATATATCCAGATACTAGGCAGGAAATAACAATTGTACACAAAAGCTTGCGCACAAACACACACACACACTTCCAACTTATGTAAAGCCGGGAGGGACTGAGATGAATGAATATAAAGTGCTCTGATGTCACATGGTGAGCCATGTCAGTGACAGTCAGTCAGAGATGTCAGTGTGAGCTGGAGGCAGTTGCCATTCATCACTTTTAGGCATGCGGTTTGTATACAGCTAAGTAGCAGCACATTGAAAAGCTGTTCAGTTCATAACATCTCCGACATTCAGTCTTGCAATGGCAAATAAAAATCCGAGCAAGCAGCCACAGACACCTATATGCATTATTTATGGATATATTTATGGATATACAAATGCACTGCCTATATGTATTATAAAGGGAAAAAGTAAACAAAAATATAATAGATACTTGGTATTAAATGACTTGAGACTGAGATAAAAGCCATAAAGAAATGGGATATGAACATTACTATTGATTGACTGCCTCCTGACCCACTGGGCTCATACCTTTTAGGCCCATTCAGTAATCCATCCATGGGACCCTGTCTCTTGCAGTTAGCTGTGGTGGGTTGGATGTCAGGACTTTCAAGCAGAGCTAGACAAACAACGACTTTAATATCTGGTTATAACTACCGGGACCTGATGTTTTTTTTTTTTTGTTTGTTTGTTTTGTTTTGTTTTTTTTAAATGAAGAGTTAAAACAAGCTGATAGTGATTACTGTCATACTGTAAAATAAGAAATATGGAGGACTGATTTTTTTTTTTACCTTCTGAGAATTGCATGGAAACTGTATTGCTCTTGCAGACTGTGACATTGACAGAAAGATTACAATTAAGACAGATGATTATTTCATAAAAGCCAATCTATAAGACTGATCCAGTGTAGGTCCTGTACTGTAATCTTGTTTAAAGGGAATGTGATCTGGTGCTGCTGTTGTTTTTATACCAGCAATCATTTTATTTTAAGAGAGGGTTTCAGGGATTGTCCAAATGACAGATACCTCATCTCGGAACACATGAGGAAGATGTGGAAGGACATATGGGGGGAGTGATGGAGAAGATGGTGTGATATGGGAGGAAACAAGAGATAAGGGGTGGGGGGTAAAAGAAAAAAACAAAGAGGAACTAGAGGGAAACAGGCAGAACATGTGTGAGAAGACAGAGAGAGTGTGTTAGAAACCGAGGGAATAAAGGATGAGTCCTATGGGGTCAGAATGTGAGGGCATAATAAGAGAAATGCTACTTGGAGAGAGAAAACTAGACGTTGCTATAGATAGACAGACAGACATGGCCAAAGGAACCATCTACTGTCAAATAAAAGCTGATATTCAATTAACAGTCAAGTTTTAAAGTAATAGCTATGTACTGCACAAACAAAATCATCTGCACCATGATAGCTCGCCTAATATGCTCAGAAAAATGTACACACAAGTAATTTCCCACGCAGCTGAGGGGATGGAGTTGTGCAGTCTGTCACCTGCAGCCCTTCATCTAACAGCTGACTGTGGCTGCTCCTGGCTGTTCTGTTACTCCCTGCAGGGCAGACAGTGACAACAACTCGATCTGCAGACGCACTTTTGATTGTCAGTTAAGGTGAGAGCTTAACGCAGTGACAACTACGCTGCATTTCCCGTGACTGCTTCACAATCAGTGTTCCGTCTGCATAGCAGTACCTTGATACAGCGCTGACACAGTGTGAAGAGAGCGAATAGCAAACAGCGAGGCTGCTATTAATATTACATCCAGTGCAGGAATGGCAGACTCCACTGCTATAACAATGAAATCTACGAAGTGGGGACTATTCCTCTCTCTCCCTCACTCCCCCTCTTTCTCCTCTCGCTCATATTTCTCTTCTCTCAACCAAACCTGTAGAGGAGGAAGGTTGCCTCTGTGCTTTCATTGTGGGAACTGTTTGCTTTCTCTCTATAACACCCATACACTCAAGACTATAAACTCACATATACTATTATATTTATATACTATCACTATTGCTGAAGAACCTGTGACCATTGATAGAATAAAAAAAAAGGTCTCATATTGTTGAGGATTGTAACTCAAGTGCTAAAAGCAGTCCTTTTTTGACAACAGCATGCTTCTGACTTTGTGCCCACAGTCACTCTTTTCCCGATTGCTTTTATCAGCCGATCTCAGAAATGATTGTGTGTCTGAATGGGAGCAAATCCCTGCAGAGTCTGGTAGAAATCATGAGGCTGTAAGAGCAGCATATAAATTCCCATATAAATTCTCATTTGTAAAACCATTCTGGTTTTACAAATAGTTATTCAGCAATTACATATGGATATTATTTCTGACTGTCCTCATATTTTTGACTATTTACATTTGTACTCTCGTACTCTCCCTGTCTCCACCAGAACAGACACCTCCCTCCCCCTTCCAACAAGTCAACTACTTTGACAACAACAAGAAGACACAGAAACTTAGACACATACACAAACTTTTAAGTTGACTGAAATAAACTTAAAATTGATCTTGTGATCACATACATATACATTTTACCCAGGCTGACTCAGAGGCTTGCTAGTATATTGTATGTATGTGTGTTACTTTTCTTCAAATTAAGTTGCGTGTTTTGGCAAGTGACAGGCATGAGCAGCACCTTATCTGGGCTGAGATGAGAGCGAGAGTAGACAAGAGAGACGTGAAGTGTCTCTGTTGAAGTGCAGTGCGTGTTCAAAGGCTGCAGACCTCATCAAGTTTATAGGACTTATTAACATAACATGCATATACAGACAAGAGCCGAGAGATTCCAGAGTAAAGAAGAGTTAGAGAGATCCTGGAGGAGCTGAGAGAGCAGCTGTTGGCCCTGATGGAAGACAGAGAGACTGTAAGGAGAGAGCTGAAACAAACCAATTCACATCCACTTTGTTATGTTGGAATGTTTTCAATTGTCTATCTTTCAGAACAGATGCTGTGTGCTTCTGTTTCTATACATCTACCTATACTGGAGAGACACGTGTCCATGCGAGTCAACAAGTGACTGCCTCTGTCTCTTCTTCTCTGTTTTTTCTATAAGTTTCTGCTATGCTTATAGTTAACCAAACATTAATCAACGAGAAGAGTCTTAGTCGAGTTCTGATCGGTCAGTTGGTCATGGACAGGCATCATTTCCACGGCTGGCCATGAGGTTATTAAAGAAATTTGAGAGGGTAAAGGACGACCTCAAGAGGGTGGCATGTAAACTCTGCATGCCACCTTCGTTCACCCATCATTCCTCGACCTCAAACACGGTTTATCATTTGAAATGTCGTAAGTAACCTAACGTTAGCCACTTAGCCACTTCAGATGGTCTCCCTGTCGATTTTTCTAACACATTTAGAATCATTACACCTTTTGTTGGTGTCACCAACAGGTGGCTCACTTCATGTGTGCTTGTAAAACTTTATTTCAAAGGCTCATTATTACGATTTTTCTGTAATGAATCACAGTGTCTACAAAGTTACAGCCCTGGACCTCCCTCAGGACAGTGGTCAGCTGGCAGATCAGCAGCAAGTGTTGTTAAGACAACAAGATGACTGGATAATTATTTTATAATAATCCACTTTATTTTTAGCTGGATAACATTGTGACTCAGAGGTGATGGTAGCACATAAGAGGCACAAACTGGGTTACTACAGAGTGTGTTTAAAACTGAGTTGCTTAGATTGAATGGATGGTTGCTTGTGTAATACTTTAGAAAAAACGTCTAATTATACATACAGCAGACATGAAGCAACAAGTTGAACACAAGTCCCTCTCCTTTTAGCTCTGTTTTTGTTCTCTGCCAACTCCTCATAGAAATAGCTGCCTCTTTAGTTGCAACATGCTCCACTATAGTATGTTCGTCAACTAGTTGCAAACTTTGTTCATCTGTTGTTTGGTGCTAAGCAAGTTGCAGAAAGTCAGATTGCTGATTTTTTGCTGAAAACAGCTTCCTGCTGTTGTTGGAAACTAGGGTGATTAGATTTGTAAGACTGAATCCAAAGTTGTGGGCCCAAAAACACACACACACAAAAAAAAGAAAAAAGCAATAAGCTGAAAGAGGATAAAATCCTCTCGAGCTGGAAACTGCAGAATCATATTTTAATTGTCTGTTGTTTGGTGACTACAAGTGATATCTTTGACATACTATATACTCCACTGATATGAACATTTGATTTTCAGCTTTAAGTCCAACATCATCTATCAGCCTTGGCTATGAATAACCAAGGCCTTGTTAATCACAATTTAAATCGTTATGACTGCCAAAAGGCCATGGCCCTCACCCTGTACAACCCTGTCTTCAAAGTGATGTGTCATGTGCCATTTCTTTGCTACCCCCCTTTCTTTAAGGTTTGGCCCTAAACACTTGGGATACCACATAATGGACTTCCTCATTTTACCACCATCTGAGGAGCATCTCTATGGGTCTGTCAGGGTCGGAGGAAACATACTCTAACAGACAGACTGATAATCACCCAAGGGAGACTTTGATCATTTCACTGAAAATTGGATAAAGACAAAATAATAAAACATTCTTCGGCCTCAAGCCCACTAAGCACCACTCCTCTACAGGGAGAAAGATATCCCCAGAGGGGAGTTTTAGTTCAAAGTAGAGGTATTCACTTTTAATATCCAATATTAGAAAAATGATTTATAGCAGAAATTACATTGTCTTATGATAGAAGGTCACAAGTTCTTTGATGGACAAACGATAAGACTGACAGACTGGATCCTTTAAATATTAGAGATTTGGCCTGATGAATTTCAGGTAGTGATTTTATTAAACCAGAACTCATGCATAGACTACACAGTGTTATGGAGAACTTGTAACCACGCTGAAGTAAGAAAAACACCCAGTTGTCCTCATGCTATATATATATAACATGTACAACAAAGTTAAGAACTTTTAGTGTTCTTATGAGAAACAGTTTTTTTTAATAATAATTTGTAAAAAAGATACAGTTGAGTCTAGAAAGCCATAAAACAATATGACATGTCTTTAAAGCCATTCTATTACATCATATGTTCTTTTTTCTATTAATAAACTTGTACAACTGTCAAATTAAAAAGTTCCTATTCTTCTATTCTTTAAGACAAGGAATAAGGAACTCTAGATGAATCACAAAGGAAGAAAGCAGCATCATATTTTTGAACTCTCACGCTTAGCTAGAGGCATGTACCTGTGTGTGTTATTTATTTTCCTTGTAAATCAGAGAGATTCTACAAATCTGAGAAGGTCTGCTGTCAAACCTGAATTCATGCTGTGGGATTGAAATAAACGTCTCACAATGGTGCTTGCAAACAATTGCTTTAATGTGGTTTTGTTTCAAAAAACTACATTAAAGCAATTCTAAAGATAATGTGTCTAGTTAAGCTTTGTGGCGTGAGGATTTGCAGAAACAGCATCATGTATTCTTATCTGCGTGAGCTCTGATGTGGCTTTGTTTTTTATATATATAAATATATATTTTAGACAGAATGTAGCAAAACAATCAAAGACATCTAAGGTGCACTGCTAGCTATTGAAATCATCAACATTTCACAGTCCTTTCATTCATTTGGTCAATGATCAAGGAACGTTAATTATCAAGGAAGACTTCTGAAGACCTTCCTTGAATACGATGTAATAACGATGAAAAAATATTCCCCTCTTCCAACACCATTCACAACCACTGGTTATAAAATGACCAAAGCTCCACATTTGGCTCGTGTCATGGCACCTGAGTCGGTTCGATTGGCTGAACGAACACCATGATGTGAGGCTGAGAGTTTTAAATGCTGGAGAGTTGTTGAGCTCAGGTTATTAGTTTCCAAAGCTCAAGAATGAACATCCGCGATCTTATCTTATCTCTAATACATTATATACAGTAAATGTAGTAAAAACACACCATTTTTACTGGTCACTAACAATAGAAGAGGCTTATTGGCTCTTTTGCTTAGAGTTAGAGTTAGAATAGAAGATCAATACCAGTCCCATGTCTGTTAAGTACGAAGCTAAAGCCAGGGGGTTAATTACATGGTTTAGGAAAAAGACTCGCAGCAGTGTGAAACAGCTGGTTCAGTTCAAACTCGAAAATATACCTACTACCATTAAATCTCACTAATTAACATGTTGTTGTAGCATGTTTCTTTTAGATTTACAGGAGTTATTTGCTCCAACAATGTCTTATCAACAATGGCCTTTCACAGTGACTTCCCCAAGTCTTATCATCACTGTGAAGGTCCAAGGCTACCAACAAAGACATTGTAAAAAAAGTCCTGGACAAATGGATAAAGTGTTCAGAGAAATGGTTATAGTCAGTTACAAATGAATTCAGAGTGCCTTGAATTTGTATTATTTGATAACATTTGTTTAGGCCTTTGAGACAAATTTGGAAAGACTTTTTAAAAGACTTTGACTCAAAGAATGGCAATGTCACTCTGTCAGTCAGTCCACCACTTTGGATGGATTACCACTGGATTGTGTGTGTATATATACATGGCTGCCAAAAAAAAAAACGTAATGACCATTGTTATCTCTGACTTCTCCTCTACAGTCACCACAACGTTGACATTTGTAGTTTTGAGTGAAATGTCTCTGTCTAATTAGCAATTGTTAGCATGCTAACATGTTTGATATCATGTTAAAATTGTTACACCTGTTAAAGCCACTATATGGATGTAGATTCCTGGTTGTGTTGTTACATATAGTCTATACAGCAAAAACACTTTTTTTGAGTGAACTAGTTTGAGGGTTAAGGATTTGTCAAAAATAAGTTGTAATTAATTCAGCATTCAAAACTAACGACCAAATTGCTGTTGCTTGTTACACTAGCAAAACACCCGACTGCTCCCCCTCATATCCAATAGCACACACATTCAAGACTATGTCATCACCTATCGTTTCATCTCTTATCTATGTTTGGTGTGCTCCTTCTCCGTTGCGTCCTTTGTTCTGTGTAAAGAGTGTCATGATGAAGTTGATTTGTAAAAAACGCTCCACATAGAAATGTGACTTGACTGGACCTGACAGGGAAAGCTCTGCCTTGCCTGTTTGAACTCTTTGCTGGAAGGGTGAGTGTCTTTCTCTATACTGTTAACCAGCCCTACATCATGTGTCAGGAAACTCACATGTCAAGGAGGAGACAGGAGATGATGAAAGATGACGACATAGGGTGGATACATATGTAGATACACATAGACACACAGAAATGAGCAGTGGAAAGCACCACACAAAGGATGTAGCAGCAGTATTAGCAATGCTGAGTCTGTGGCATAAGTCTTCAGGGGATTTTGTCCGGTGTGGCAGGAGCACATCGTTCTTCCTATACCAAAGCATTCACCCTTAAGAGACCTAAATGTGAGTGTGAAGGAAAGTAAAGCGTTCTTGTAATGGATGGTCAATGTCATGATAGTCTATTGTGTTTGCCTTGTAGGTGATAGCTGATGGGGTCAAATAAGATGGGAATAGGCAGTCCAATTCTGCCTCCGAGGTAGTGAGTGCGAGAGTTTATGGAAGTGAAGCTGGAGACTGACCTCTACAGCTCATCAGGTTTTCTATTGGCCATGAGGAGGATGTTTTTAGTAGTCTGTGTGGTGTTGAACTCTCTGAAAATGTAGCAAATGAAACCATAAAAGCCGAAGTAGGTGAAAGTAGGGGTTGAGAGAGGGGTTAGAAAACCAGTAGGATACAGGGAAATAGAAGAAGATGAAGCCATGAATGAAGCTAAGTCTTTATGCTTTTTGAACAACACGATTACCCAAAAAAAAAAAAAAAATCTAACAAAAAAAAAACCTTACCTGATGTGTAGGGACTTTAAAAGCACGTCAACAAGCTTGTCAAAACTTTGCCACAGCTGAATTTTCAACCGTCAACCCAGCCCTTGAGGTCCCATCGTATTTCTGTGCTTCTGTTTCCCTCCTGATCAGTCTTTGCTCCGCCTGACAAGTGAAAAATGGACAAGGAGGTGATTAAAGCATTTCAAAACTCCCCTTTTCTTTTATCTGAAAGGAACAAACATCTAAAAACCTGTTCGGAATCTTTGGATAAATAACAAGATAACACTTGGACTGGCTCTGCACAGTAGGCTCACCATGATCTCAGTAAAATTCATACTGTGTGTTGGAAGGAATACACTGGAGTTTCTAAATAACAGTCCTCATTGCAAAAAAAGTACTAGAAGTATTTTAATATTTTAGTATTTTTGTATTATTTTTGGGTTATGACTCTAATATTCTTATAGTCTTAAAAAGCCTGCTGGGCATAAAGCAAGTAAAAAAAAAGAAAAAATCTGCAAAATTGGTGAGAAATCCAAATCTGCTTCTACTGAAAATTAAATTGTTTTCTTTTTTATTATTCCATGGAGGGATTTGTCTGATTTAGAGGAGAGTGAAATTTTTCATCACATTTATCTGAAACAAGCTTGAAACAACAGGCACCCAAAGAAGATGATACATTATAAAGTTGTTATGGCAAATGTGGGAGCAGGCAGTTACATATTTGCACATCCAGCACACACTGTAGAACATAATGTGTGAGAGATGAGAGGAGACAGTGAGCCATGGTGCTTTAATGTCACTTAGCATACAGCTCCAGTACGATAAATTGGAAGGGTGGATAACCACAGAAGTAACACAAGCTGCGCAGATACAGTTCACTGCAACAAAACAAGCAGCATTAGCATTCATTTGGAGTCTTGTTTCCAGCAAGTGAGACTGATATTAATTTTCTTTTTAGCTCTGATTTGCTCTCTACCAGTTCCTCAGAATAATAACGCAACTTCTTTAGATGCTAGATGTTCTATGTTTTTTCAGCTATTAGTAGCTAACTTTGTTTGCCTGGTGTGGTGTTGTGGAGGCAGTGTGCATTGGGTTTATGTTGGTGGCATTCAGTCAGAAAACTGTTTCAGATCAAAACAAAGTTCATTGGAAAATGAGGGCCAGAAAACAAAAACTGATTACAGCAGCTTTGAAATGGTTATCAATTGAGTCTTTTTTGCTATATTACAGCAACATCCTAATGTATTTCTTCCAAATGCAGACAAAGAGGTTAATCCACAATCTTGTAGTGTTCAGCTTCTAACCACTCAAGCAGCAGATTTCTCAGACCACTAACATATGGGCCCCGGCTCTGTGTTGGATGCATTATGCATTTTTTTCATACTTGTCTTTAATTCTAAATTATTTAAAGAAATGAAATAAATTTGCCAAAAAGACTCAGTATAACTGACATTTCTTGCAGAGGGTCATTTTTTTTGCCATCGTTGGCACCGTGACAATTGCTGAAGGCAGCAGCAGACACCAACTGCAGAGGCACGACCCACAGCAAGCGCCCCCTCCCAGCAAGGCAGATCGTAGCTTCTGTCAAAACAGCAGTAAAGCTGCAACCCCAGCTGAGAGTGTCAGCTGGCCTTGTCTGAACAGCACAAGACTGGCAGCTGAAGGTCAACCTAGAAAGACTGCTCAATTTCCCAGAAAGCATCAACAACTGCACCTAATTCCAATGTTGTGCTGATGACAGAAACAAAGAGAATGGTGATCCTACTGGTTCTGATTGTTCACTCAGACCACTGCATGGACAAAAGGAAAGATAAACACTCAAACCCACCAAGCGGCCCCTCGTTATAAGATGCATAACAAAACCCAAATATAAAGGGAATGCAGTGTTCATTATTTCATTTTATGTTCTGGCAATATGTGCCTCACATATGAAGATTTGTTGCGTATCAGAGGTATGGAGATAGGGCAGGGCCAGCAGTAAGTCCTGATCAACAGGCAAACCCTGTTTGCTTGCTTCCCTTCCAATCTGATTTCATCTTCCCATGCGAGCAGCTAATCCTTTTATGTGTACTGTTGTGAGACTGGGATGGGGCCATGCACCTTCATGTGAGCTGCTTTGTATTAGTGGATGTGTAGATTGCCTTTTCCTGCCTGATCTGATAAAACCAACAGGAAAGTGTTGAAGATCACGCTGTATCCTGGCATTTACATTCATCTCACATGGTTTCATCACATATCGCTGCAGTGGCCACAGGCATTGCTCATTAAAGCAGAAGTCTTGAAAAGGCATTGTTGAAAAATTTAAGAAGGAATCTCCATTAACAAGGAATGTTGTCTGAGCCTACTGTGACATATTTACCAATTAGTGACATTTGACAAAAGAACAGTGATAGTTTAAAGCTGCATGAATCAATATTTTTTAATGTCAAGATTAAATGAAACTACTATGTGCAATGTGAAAGAGTTCAGTATTAATGTCAACCCAGACAAAACACCCATCTCCCTCAGCTTGATATAGCTTCTTAGCATCTTTCCGCTCATCAGCAACTTTACTATTTTGGTTCACTCTCACTGTGTTCATCAACCATGTAGCTGATGAACACAGTGGAGTATTTAGGAACCCAACACGTGTATCCTCAGAAACTGGTGGAGACCAAAACAAATGTAAAAGAAGAGTGGACACTGCCCAGAAGCGAAGTGAGAATGAGAGCGAATGCTAATGTTACTCTGTATCTGCAGCTTTGTATGGTGATAATATGTCACTGTTTAAAACTTGTTCAGTGTGTGGCCAAAGAAATCAATTACAAACCATCACTACTTTTGAAAAACTATTCAAATAAGCCGGTCTTTTTTCCCGAACATGCTGAACCAGCCACAGTCAAGGAATGCAGCTGTATGGTTAGTTCGTCTGTACTGTAAATACAATTTTACAAAAAAAATCCTTTGTAATGTGCACTAATGTTAGTTAGCAGGTTGAATAGCTAGCACTATTTTTCCTCTGGAAAATATAATACAGAAAGTATTAAGATAAGATAAGATAAGATAAGATAAGATAAGATAAGATAAATCTTTATTGTCATTGCACAATCATACTTTGTAC
>JBBMJY010000002.1:3086550-3098204 GCA_037833715.1 Toxotes lorentzi | reverse complement strand
GAATCATGGAGTGGAATAACAGCTGAAAGGTGCCACAAGTTGGTTGACTCCATGCCACACAGATGTGAAGCAGTTATAAAAAACTGTAGTTATACAACTAAATATTAGTTTAGTGATTTACAGGATTGCTAAATTCTAGAAACAAGTTTGTACAGTCAACGGCAGACACAAATCTATGTACAGGATTTACAAAGGGTTCTTCACACCTGTTAGTCAGTTTGATAGTTAGTTAGACAGAGTATCTAGAGAGTCATACAGCCTGAGGGAAAAGAGAATCCCACTCACCCCTTTGTTATTCCCTTTACAAGCAGTGCACAGCCATGGACTAAAGCAAACACAGGCACGTTACTTGATGCTGTGTGCCCCACTGACCAATATGTTGTGACTAATGTGCGCCATGCTAACACAAAAAGGGCGTTTCAAACTTTGCAAGTGTTCAGGAACATTACAGTTGGGTTATTGGACAATTGTGAGTGAAGCATTTAAAAACATTGATGAACGCAACTCTGACAATCGCAAAGGTAGTTGGCTACATTGTAACTGGCCAATCACTACATACTTTACTTCTTTTCTGTCTCTTTCTTTCTAAGAAAGCCTTGGTATATTTCCCTTCTCAGCCTTGGGTCTAGTTAACATGCTCAGTATTTGACCCACCAGCATAAGCTGATAGTGCCTGATGTTGAATGAACAGCTTCATTAGTGCCAATGATGAAGACTTAAACTGTGGTGTCACAAGTCATCAGCTTCATGTTGCTGCAGATAAACAGTGAAAGGGTACATCTCTATGCAATTTTCATCTATTCACTATATAATTAGCTGGATGCTGCATCATGAAAACTTGGTAATGCCAATCAGAGATGAGTCATATGGCTGAACTGAATTCAAATGTGACCTTGATGACATACAAGCATTTTTCAGCATTAACATAAAAGATGAATAATTCATTCATGTGCCTTGAAGCATTTTTAGAGATCAATAAATCATTGTGAAGTGAATCACAAGACCATGATATAATCACCATAAACTATGAATGATTGATTGTCTTTATCTCATACCATTTGTACTGGTACTGCTCATGAATCCTAACAATGTAAGATCTAGACTTGGTAGGAGTTAAAATCCTGTTCTTGTTTTTTTGCAAAAGTCCATAACTAGACCACATTAGCACACAGTTGTACAGACAGTTACAGCGATTGTTTAGAATTTTGAAAAGCCACACGGTTGTTGTATGATGCACAAACAAGGCCTCATTTTTTAATTGTCACTATAAGCTCTGTTTGTTCATGACGACAACCTTCTAATAGCCTTTTCTCTTAAACCCACCTAGTGGTATCGTCAACAGGCAACATTTCATCAACATATTTTTTTTCTGTTTTTTTTTTTTTTTTTTTTAAGAATTATATCTAATTATAATGTTGTTAAAACTGTTGTATGTGTGTACAGTGTCTCCCTGTGGGTGGTTAGGTGGATGAATGTGGGGGGGGGGGGGTATCAAACCATCATACACATTTGTTTGAATGAGACCAATCACAGCTCCAGAGGGTTAATTAGTTTTCTCTTCTCCCCGACAACCGGACTCACTTTCAGCTTGTGATACATCACATCCATGATTCATTTAAGGGCATCAGTCTCACTTACTGATCACACTGTGGTGCCAGATTGTGTTCTTGTGTACTGTTGAACATCAACAGAGGAATGCCTGTTAAAAGAAATAATTTGTCTTTTTTACATATTAAATACAGTATTAGTAGCCTGACAGATTCGGTTGGTAAAATCACAGCATGTCACTCTGTGCTGATGGGAACAGATTGCGTCTTAGAGCTGCGGAGCACTGGAGCAACTAAGTGTGTCTCTAAAAGCTTTCCACCATCTCTGTCAAAGCAGCTAATTAACAAGACAACAAATAATGTGTGCTGTAAAGAGAGGAGGAGAGAGAGCGTGTTATACAGAGGAATAACATGATCCAGCTAATGTTATAGTACTGATTTGAATACTGCATTCATTACAGATGTCACTGACCATCAGGAGTGCTTACTTAAACATGCATTATACATATGGTGCCTACACAAAGGGGTATGGACATTGAAACTATTTTCATATGTTTAAAACTTGTATTCATAGCAACGGCTGCCATGGTATCAGTCACAGCAACATTTTATTCACCAAGTCCAGGAACACAGCTACAGCTGGAGCGAGGAAAACGAGGTTCCAGACAATCAGACAGGCTGTAAACAAGCCAAGTTTATCTAGATTATTCAAACCACTTTATCTGGATGTAAAAGTAAGTAAGTGCAATGTTGGCAATATTCCTTTTTTGTATTGTGTATAAAAGAAGCTATGTGTGTGTGTGTGTGTGTGTGTGTGTGTGTGTGTGTGTGTGTGTGCACCTAGGGTAAATGAGACAGCTTGAAACAGGAAGTGGTTTTGTAAACTCTGATGAATGTTTACAACAAATGGTTTGGATAATAATTTTACAATTATTTATCATACTTTAATTCATGTTCACAGGCCTCAACAATTAACAGAGAGTACAACTTTGGTGAACTTCTGCATGCAGATTTGACCCACTGACAAATAGTAAAGCATCTTGACAGCGTTTACTGTTATGTCCTGGCCTGAGAGGACACTCCCCTCCTCACAGCTCCCACAAACCTCACAGTTTTAAATACAAGGGACGGTATGGCCTCCAGGAGGGTCCAGCAAACAACTAAACAAAATGAAACAAAAAGTCCTGCAAATATCATCTAACTAAAAATAAAACAAACAAATTCAAATAATTCAAATTCTTTCTTGTTCTCCTGATTCAAAAACAGGAGAAAAGGAAGTTAAAACAAAAGGGAAAAGCCCAGCCCTACAAAATCCCTGGGCTTTTTAGGATGAAGCGATGATACCTTTTACTACTGAATTACCAGAATCGCTCACTCAATAAGTAGCTTTCACCTTTGGGGATCCTCTCACAAGGTCAATGAAAACACAATCATTAGCTTAACCATGGTGTGAAGTATGTTAACCTTGGTCAGAAACTGAAAGAAATTCATGGTTTGAACCAGCAACAGACTGAACCAAAGACAGAACTGAGGACAATCAGACACTTACTGATGCACCTTTAAACAAAATAACTCAGTGACTACTAATCTCAACCACACTTAAAATAATTTGAATCAGCAAAATGATACAAAATGTTCGCCTCTGGATAGAAGTAAAAAGACGAATTTGGCAAATAACCTCTGGGAGAATGGAAGGCGGACATTTTTACTGCGTCAGTCTAAAAGGTTTGTGTCTGTGTGTTTAATACTCAAATGGTCAGATTTTTGGGTGTTGTGTCACTCACACATTCCAGTAATTACACAGATGCTGTACACTCATTCACACTTTGTATTGTACACCAAGGCAACCGGAGCCAATCTGACCGCGAATGTTTTGTTTCTTGGTTTTGTTGGGATATGACACCATCTGGTCAGTTTTTGCCTCAAGTGATTCATGAAGTGGCCAAATAGCCATGACAGTGCAGCAGTTTGATGGATTGGATGGTACCAAGTATGTGGACTGGTGTATTATTATTTTTATCTGTATTTATCTGTATTCATTTCCAACAAAGTACATTCAATTTTGGATCAAGTTTCATTAAAATGATGCAAGACAATAAGTATTTTAGGGATGGCATGTTGGTTGGTCGGTCACTTCGGTCCTGACTGATGTTTGCCGCCCAGTTCACTTTAGGTTAAATTAGGGAACACATGTTCTTAATTTGTCCAGTGGAGGGACTTTGTCACAGTTATTGCACTTAGCTTTGGCTCTTCCTAGACCTACAGAGAATTAAAAATTAGAGCGGCTAAAAATGGAATTTCAAACTAAAATGCCTTAGAAAGGATTATATTAGCATACATTTGTTTTAGCCTTAATGTGTTTGAGATTCATGAGGGTAAAAATGAACTTCTCTAGACATGCATTCACACACACAAACCCAACTGTGTCACCATTCTTGTCAGACTAATGAACAAGTTGTATTGTATATATGCTGCACTAATTGACTTTGCCTTGCTTCTATTGAATCAAATGTAAATGCTGCCATTTAGTTCAGAGGACTGAAGTAATGTAGGTGGAGAAACAAAAACATGGTCATCAACAGCTGATTAATGGTAAAATCTGATGTATTGTATCTGCTGTCCTTTACTGTTCAGAATATGATCGGGAAATGTTTTTCTGACACTCAAGAGTATGGAGTCCTTGTGGTTAGGTAACACCCAGACAATAACAAATGTAGAGACAGTTTTAGAGATGAAACTTAATGAGGGATAGTTTTATTTAACTCAAATTGTCTGGATCTGGTGGTGGATTCTTTTATTTATCTTTAAAGCCACTCAACTTTAACTCTGAAGTGAGATGTGGATGATGCTGCTTTCTGATATCTGGTCTTTCTGAAAAGCTCAATATTGTATGAGCAAACAGCTAAAGTAATCTAAACATAACACACAGGAAAATGCAATATGTCACATTATGAAAACACCTGTCATCACTTTATACATGCCTGATGCCCCTTTGGCAAACTTTAGGAACTCATCAGCACCTTATTACTCCTAATCTTTTGGCTGCACATGACAGATGGAAGACAGAAAAATGCAATTTATTGCTGCTATCATTACATTAATGGTGCAGACAAAGTTTTGCTTTTCCTCAAAGTGACAATTATAGAATCATTAACAGAGTAAAGATGCCTCTAGCTGTTGTGATAGCTTCCACTTTTATTTGGAAGTCACACAGTGATGTTCTGACGGCCAGTGGTGGAGGAAGTACTGAAGCAAATAAACAAATATCCCGCAAAACATTTACTCAAGTGAAAGTACTACATCAAGAATCTTACTTAAGTAAAAGTACTAAGTACTAACTTTTAAATTTAATAAAAGTATTTTTTAAAGTAGAAGTACTCACGCAATGGGTTGTCTCAGTGTCGGGGCTGTGCCTTTTTTTTTTTTTCCATTACTTTATTGATCCCTCCTGGGGAAATGACTCTCTGCATTTTACCCACATCAAGTGAACAAAACACACACACAAGCATGCACATGCACCAGAGACGCTGGGGCAGGGGGCTGCCTAGTGAGGTGCCCGGGGAGCTGGGGTGAATCGGTGCCTTGCTCAGGGGCACCACAGCGTGGTCGCAGAGGCAGGGGAGGCGCGTCTCCTTCACCACCACCATATCCCTCCGATCTCAGGCCGGTCCAAGTCCAAAGCTGTACTCTTAACGTACTGCGCCACGGCTGTCTTTTTGATAAAGAACGTAGATATACTGATTTATGCCTCTGCCTATGTCACTGCTCACAAGCAACTGTACAGATAATTACTGCAAAATGTAATGGAGTAAAAAAAAAAAAGTATGCATTATTATTTTTACTTAAGTAAAGTACAGATACATAAAAAAAATACTTAAGTACAGTAACAAAGTATAAATACTTTGTTACATTCCACCACTGCTGATGGCATAGTCTGCATAAATCTCCCACACTGATCAACAAGGTTATTAAATTGCCTATACATATCAAGGCACTACTTTCTCTTTACATTAAAATTTGGTGTCATATTTATGTATTAACATTTCCTGTCAAAATATGTCTGACATATGTGTTTTACAGTTCAGACTCTGCTATGTTTAATGAAGCTTATGCATTATTTTGAAAACTATAATTTAAGACCATGGTGTCCATTGGACATATCCTACTTAAACTCAATATATGGAGCCCCACAAATAACAAAATGAAGTAAAAGATTATCAGACAAATACATGTCTGCTATAATTTTGACAAATTATATTTGAAACAACAGTCTCTGTTTGACATGTCCTCTTTAAACATAATAAATTGGTCTGAACTCCTGTAGAATTATGGGAAATAATAACATGTCTTCACTGTCAATTTCTGTGCTTCACAATCGATAAAACAAAGGAAATGAGAGTTTAATGATTTTCATGTTTTAATGATTTAATGGTGCACAGAGGCAGCAGTTAGCAACCGTTTTAATTAGCAATGTGTTCTCAGTCTCCACGTAGGATATGAAAACTGAATAGATACATTTTAGTTAAATATTTCACTACATAAATAATCAGATAGATATATGTAACATTAGCATATTTCACAGCACAGCACCAAGGCCTGACTAATGTAACAGTGATATTGGTTTGCATTACATGGCTGTTCCTGTGGAAACACCATGTATATCCATTACTCATTTCTTTATTTATCTATTATTTGCATGTATTTCAAAGGACAATGAAAAAAACAAAGCAGTTGAAAGCTATCACGAACTCTCTAAAGGGTACTGTATGTAGACTCATCTCTCCAGTAATAATGGGACAAAGGAAAGTGGTTGTGTTACCACGGAAACAAGCTAACAGTGAGAGTGCACATGTTGTGACTACGGTGGACCACTTTCTGGATGTCCAACACGCCGGTTTCTACAGAGAAGGGTTCTGTATGTTCCAGGAGACTATGCTGAAAAATAAATCTGCAAGGTTTTCTAAAACTGACTCCTTCTACCTTAAGCTACAAAATCACCTCCTGTAAATGAGTATCATACTGGTCTGTGGTTTCAGTGTTTTCTATGTATAAATTCACATGTAGACTGGAAAAGGTAGATAACAATATAATATATATCCACTGGTAAATTCTACCAAAGGCAGTACACATTATTCCTCTGAGATGTGTAAGACTCCAGCAATCTGTCTGACTATGACCACATGGCTGGTTTGATCATTTTTGACTTTGCTTCCATAGACCATCTGGAATGAAATCGCATAATAAAGTAGTGAGTATGTAAAACACCCTGTATCCCTTTTAAAATATTATTAACATAATATCCATGAATCCCACTGCTGTATGTGTAAAAAAAAATAGTACTTGTAATAATTGCAAATTCAGCCAAATCAATATTTGTATCCGTTTTTCGGACAACCCCAATATGTAAGAAAGTAAAATGGCAGCCCTTCCATGTGCCACAAACTAGGACTGCACATTTGGATCAGGATGAAAAAAATACTGACCATAAAGCATTGATATTACTCAAAAAAAAAAAAAGTTTTACATTTCAGGTTTTATATTTTATATTGTTTGCCAGAAATTAAGTCACAGACAAAGAAATATACAGTGTGCTCTCCTACTTGTTACTTTATTTATGGGTCCTTGTTAAATTTCTTATGAGCTCGTACCAACAGAAATCCACATCCTATTTATTTGGGATTGGGGAGGGGTAGTGATGTGCAAAAAGTACTGTCAACACCAATCACATGTGAAGAGCTGATGATAATCTGCTGTATTTATACATCTTTTACAGCTTGGCTCTCTGAGTCCCAAAGTGCATCATTTTCAGCAGCAGACATCTGAAATCATGTTGAGGGCCATGTTGTGAGCACAATGCCCACCTTTTAACTTTATATACTAAACATCTCACAGTGGTCAGTAATTAATCTGGAAATAAGTGAGAGGGTTAGGGGTTAGTGAGATAATAAGTGAGATAATAAGGGAGAAAATGTATTAATAGTAGGTGAATATAACATTGAGGATTTACACTGCTGATTTATTTGAAATATGTTGTTTCAGGGCCCACTCTCACTGTCACAGCGCATATGTTACAAAGCAGAAAGGATCATCAAGTTTAAAAAGTGCATAGCATAAATCTGTGTAATCTGTGTGGGAGAGGAAATGAACAAAAGACACTAAATGTATGTGTGTGGGAGTGTGCACACATTTGTGTGTCTGTCAGAAGTGAACAGCAGATTTAAGCATGAACTCAGTCATCTTAGGAGAGACCTCATGATTAAAAACAGAAAAGCCTCTTTGGGAAGGTAAAGCTGAAGGTTCTGTGTGTGTGTCTGTGCCATGTTAACCTTTAATAGCACATTTGTGCAGATAACTTATGTCTGTGAAATGTTTTACACTGACACACTTTAGCCAGCTATTAGCAGATAAGACTGGTCCATTTTATCACAGGTTTCCCTGGAAAGTCTGACCATTCAAATCAAAAGTTTTCTTCACCAGTAGAACTGGAATCTATGAATGCATCGATCAGCTCAACACAGACCAAATGTGCTCTGCACTAGACCTGAGACTGAGCGCACTCAACAATCCGACCGCAATATGAGTTTATTTTTGACAGCTCTATGGGTTTACGTGTGTCCCTTACAATAGATAATTCATACAGCAGGAAGCTTAAGTTATCTGGTTGACAATATATTCATGTGTGGGTCATTGTTGTTCGTGTAGCTTTGAGGCTATTAGAGGCTTATAATGACTGTCAAGTTCAGTAAGGTTTGGACCTTAAGTACAACTCAGAGACTTTCAACAGTTGAAAAACAAAGCAAAGCCGATATCACGACAATGACACCTTCTCCAAGGTGGATTCACACAGTCCACACCGTGATTCATGTGACTCTCACATGACGTAGACACACATCCAATGTGGCATCAAGTGCAAGTCCGTCCAACATTTAGGGGCCACGGATGACGTTCTACAAGCACATAAGTGAACATCTACACTACATTATATCAGCCATTCTTGACTTTTTTAGCTTTAAAAATGAAAGAAAAATCAGCCAAAACATGTAACACCTGTGGAAAGACCCTTTTCTTTAGCTTTTCTGCCGCCTAGCAGATCCTTTACCACCAAACTATGGACTTTACCAAGGCTGCCAAATTGTAACCACAAGCACTCTACATTTACAACTACATTATGAAACATAATGAAATGTAAGCAACATATTACCTTGACCTTGCTTTCAAGCCTTTATAAAGCACTGTACTGGTATCCAGCAAAACCCAACCTGCCAATTTAAAACCTGATGTTCATATAACAAAGACAGAGTTTTTTTCCCTATGTTTTAAATACTTAAATCCACTCATCAGTACACAAATGACACACTGTAGTTCGCCAGACCTTTAAGTCTAGACAGAAGGAAAGTTAATCATCTTTAATGTTAGAAGTGACACTGTCAAGTATAGTTAATCATCTTCAGTCTTCAGTCAGAATCTAAACTAAAGGGCAGTCAGAAAGTTCTTCTGTCACTGTCGGACTCGAGCCCAAACAGGGGCATCGTCAAGTGTCCTCCACAAAAGGTACAAAAGGCACAAAGGGTACAAAATGTGTTGTGTGACATTTCACAGTTCAGACACAGTGTGTGTCGATGCAAATGAAAAAGGCAGCACAAAGGTAGAAAGTTTGTGCTCAAAGAGAAACATTTTCTGAACGGAGAGAGGAAAGAGTCACAGTGAAACTCTCTGCAATCTCTTTTGACAAGATTCTCTTCCCAGGATCAAAAAAAGCATTAGACACGAACAAGTGCCAAAAAACAAATACATGTTTACGTTCAACAGACAAAGCCCTCTTGCAGCCGTAGAAAATAGCAAGTGAGGTGATGTTATAGCGAAACAAAGCTAGAGTTGCAGCGAGGTCAGGGTGGAAAGATCAGTCAACAAAACACTGGACTTTAACACTGGAGACCACTGTTCTATTGCTGCATCATATTACAAGTCAACATTGTTAATCATAATAGGCCCCCAAACTTTAACAAAGCTTAATTATGACAATGACAAAGTGGGTCAAGGAAGGGAAGAACTTTTTTTTTTTTTAACCCATGACCCAGTTCATGACCATGTTCTTTCCCTGAACCCAACCAAACATCAACCACAGTATTGTCTCATCATAAAGCAGAATTTTTTTTCAACAGTGATTCAACACTGACAAATGATATTTTCCTGATGATGGGGCATCAGATCAGACCCATGTTTCTGGCCACATTTAGGTCTAATTTTCAATCTCCCTTTAGGACTGTGGACTGTAGAATCAAAACAGTTAGCTGAAAGATGTTAAAGCACTCAGCAGAGATGAAGGGGACTGCAATGTGATCACAGTTCTCTGGGTTTTGTCACTACAAATGATCCTTTTCACATTACAAAAACGCATATGATTCATTTGTCATATAAAAAACTGATTAGTGCAACTTTGACTTTAGGTCCTAGCTATAAAATCACAGATGTTCAAAATGTGACATTCAGTGCTCAAATCACTGCCATAGTTAGTCCCCAGTGACTGACACATTTACTTCTAAACCATTTTATGTCGTTCATGTGAAAACTTTTTTTTTTTTTTTCCTCAGATGGTAGAAGAGTTTTTCAACTCCATTGGAAAACTCTTCTACCTGATGTCAAACAATATGTGTTTGACATCAGCAGAGAATACTGGCTGTAAGTTCAGCAATGATTTCTGTGAACAAATAATTTCAAAGCACTGAAATGATTTCCCATCCGTAACCAAACCAAAACCTAACATTTACTAAGTTAAAAAGGCAGCTGTATTATTACCTATACTGTAATGACTGCTTCATGAAACTTTAAAGCGACAGTAATATGGTTCATTTGGTTTCTCAACTTGCACTTTGTTTTTCTTGGGCAAACTTCATTTTTCAGATTGTCCCTGTGGAAATAACACCACCACAGAGAACAAGCGCCCAGGGAACAAGCCAACAGTATAACACTTTGTAGATTTTACACCATGTAGTGCAGAGGGTGCTACTTAGTCCCTTTACTGCTGCCATAGTGTGAGTTTGTCGGAGCGGCCCCGGCGGTGCTGTCTTGTGCAGCATTCTTCTTCACAACTGATTTCATACATACAGCCTGTGTTTTCTTTTTTTTTTTTTTCTTGCCTTCTCACATTCTGACACACACACTTCTGTACACTTGGTGGGGATTTGTCACTGACATAGTACATAACCATCAAACAGCCTTTTAGATTTGTCTGGACCAGCCACGATCTCCTCACAACGTAGAAATGTCCTCACAAATGTGTTGACCTGAAGCAGCTCTGCAGGAAGACTGGTCCATAATTCTTTCTCAGTGTTGTGCAGGTCTGATCTGCAGACCAAAGGTTCACTTACTTTATCTGTGCCTGTGACTTAGATGATGATCAGATCACATATTAACACCAATTAAAAACAGGTAGTTCAACAGGGTTCACAGACTGTTTCTCTCCACATACACTGATGGATCTGATCGTCCCTTAACTCTTCATCTTGTACCATAATCAGGTCCAAATTTCACTTTGCTCAGTACTTTGGTTTATGACCAAACTCCTGCTAAACCTGAATTTTAACTACCCACCCAGTCAAATGTAACATATACGTACAGTGCAGGCAGCATGCTCATGTCTGCACTATACAACTTGCACTACTGTGCTTGTTTGTATGTATTTATTTTTGATTTTAAACAGGTTGGGTGTCATAGAACATTTGACTGTATTCCCATGGAAATTATCCATAACTGGTCCATTGGCTCATTGTTACTGTGGTAATTTCAATCTGTGTTTCAGTATTTGTGTACAACTGTCTGAGAGAGAAAAACAAGCGTGATAACAAAACAAGAGGAACATGTTTTATCTTTCTTCAGGGCAGGACACAGTTTGGACCGTTAATTTGTCACTTCCTGCTAATGGAGAAATATACATACTTAACACTGGGAATATGGAAAAACATCAGGTAATTAATGAGGGCTCTGTGCTCTTACAGATGCAGCTACAGTTCATGAGTTAGACTGAACACGTTGAACCTCCTGCAGCCTTAATGTACAAAACCACCTCCACCAGCCTGCTGATCTATACCACCACTCTTCTTCCACATC
>JBBMJY010000002.1:3051722-3086450 GCA_037833715.1 Toxotes lorentzi | reverse complement strand
CTGTGTACAACTCAACTCAGGTGACGTGTGTTCACTCTGTGTGGTCAGAAACTGAACTGACTGACGTTGAAGGTCTGAGTGGAATCTACTGATATGATGTCACAGCTGTCACTTGTACATTCCATTCTATATGAAAATGAGAGGAATGATCACTCACACACACAGAAATAAATGAATATGTGTGTGTGTGTGGCTGTGCTACTCAAGGACCATCAGAGACTTATCCTGAAACCAGCATTGTTTTGTGTATGATCAGAGTCAGATAAACTGTCACCTCAGTCTCAGGTCATATCTGGGTCAGGTTTCATTCAAGGACCGTTCTCTGTTTGGCTGCATTCATCCTTCCCTCAATTCTGACCAGTCTCTCTGTGTTTGATATCAAGACGAAGCAGAACAATGCTGAGGTCCCTCACTGTTACATCCACACACTTACACATACATGCATACACACTCACACACACACACACACACACACACACACACACACACACACACACACACACACACACACACATGCACACATACACAGCTGGTTTAAGTGCGATGGTGTCAGGATCTGGTTCTCCGCCTTACAGAAATGCACGCTGCTCTTCTTTTTCATCGAAAACACAAAGCACACATACTTGTTAGTGTGCACGTGCATGAGCTTTAATTTAGAAATAGAGGGAGACAGTGAAAATAAAAATCCAACTTCTCTTTACCTTTATGTACCTGCAGCACTAAAACTAAGGAGGGGGGAAAAAATCTGAAAGGTAAAATCCATTTGGTTTCTTTTCACTGATGTAGTGCAGGTCATTCTGTTATCTACTCTTATCACACTGTGGGACTACAGGACACCTATTTCTGATGTAAGCTGAAAACTCTTTATTTCCACTTCACCTGGTCTCAATTCACTTTCAACTGACTTTCAGTCAGCACAGCTGAAAATGTCAAAAAACTACATTTCACACAATAATGATGGAACCTTCACTCTCAGTCACTCCCTGTACTTTTCTGTAGAGTTGATAGAAGCCTAAAAAAAGTTAAGCAATTTAAAGAAAAAGAATCTGATGAAATCACTGACTTTGAATTAAATCGACTTGGAAAGGCCAGACCTCCTGAAACCAAAAAAATAAAAAAGCTGTTGAATTCGGGAGTTGACACCAGTGCATTTTTTTAAAATTAAGTCAAGGTTTTTTTTTTTTTTTTTTTTTTTCTTGTAGCAGGTTTCTTGCTTTCAGGTTAACAATGATTACAGAGTTACAAAATGCAAGTGGCAAAATAAGTAAGAGTGTATGAGTTTGACTTACACTGTCAGTCTATTATTTAACATTCCTGGACACCACCCACTGTTCTAATGCTTCAGACAAGGTTTTCTTATATTTTATTTTTTTCTCACGTATGTTCAGTTTGACATAAAGACATAGAGTGACATGAGGTCATCTTTGTAGGTTTGACATCTGTATTTATCTTGCTGGTGAACACCTTGTTTGTAAAACAACATAACAGTAAACATTTTACAGGTAGGCACAGTTATTCTCTGTTGAGCAGCGTTTTTAAGCCCATATTTGTTAACATTTTGGCAAATTAGCTGAATTAAAAGTGTGCTGAGTTAGCTGTTAGTAGTTCCTGGTTCCACTTTGTGGAAAATGTGATGACTAAGGCAAATTCTGAAGCCTTTTGATTTCTAAGTGCATTTTTGGACATTCAGCTGCGAGGCTGCGGCACTGGAGCTAATGATATCCTAGGGAAGTGTAATTCACACTGAATGATATTAATACATGTTTCAGATGTGTGTGTTCAAATTTGGCTCAGAAAAGGAGTATGATTATGGACTCAAATTCACCTCTTGCAGTATCTTAATTTCCCCTTCCCCTCCTGCTGAATGTCCACCTCTATTACAGACCATATCCTGTAATTTTCCACAGGTTAAAATGCTGCCTGGACCGATGAGTTAAATTATAGAGGAGCACAGTGAACATAATACAATAGCCCATACAGTTAATCCCATGCAAATGAGGCTTCAGCCACATTTTGCACACAGAACTACAATAGCTTATGAAGTTTAGCAACTTAGTTATGACAGTAATAACTAGCATTAGTAAGCTAACGACTACCCCTAGCCTAACAAGCATATTAATTAATCATACCTGTAAACACATGCATCTCCCTCACCCACATGTATCACTGGGTGATTGAACTGATCAGGGATCAGATAAACATTAAAATAGATTGGTCTTTAGCAGGACCTTTAGCAGGCTGGTGTATTCTCCACCCCCCCAAAAAACTAACACATGATGGTGAATCCATCCAAGATGAAGATGAACTGGTTTGAACTTAATGTTTGTGAAAATGAATGAACATAAAAAGATACAAGGAGATCCAGCGCTATCCAAACAACAGACAGGTGTCCTTGAAAATGAAGGCGAGTATGTGTACATGTGAAGACGCAAAGTTAATCTCAGCATGCAATATCTGCAGAGACTCTACCCCAAAGCTCAGTCTCTGCACAGCAGGACACATGCATACCAACAGTTCACACTTCTCTGTCACACACACGCGCATGCACACACATATCCTACATGACATCGCCTCCAAAAAAATCTGAACATAAAGTAGGAGTTTCATGACATCAGCAGAAGGTTTCAGTCTTACACATAAAGTCTTTGGAAGATGCAGAGCTGCTGTGCTTAAGTCTTCTTAAATGTCACAGCTGAATGGAAGAGCAGTCGTTAGCGTAGCAGATTGAACGCATTGAGGTGAAAGTGTCTAAAATAACAGGACCATATTAATAAATTAAGTACCTTAATTTTTGGTTTACAAAAGGATTTTGAACAAAACTTGCTCCTCGCTGAGGCATCCTGTCAGAACGTGTCAGCACGCAGCTTTAAATAACCGTGGTGTATTTGTATGGGGACCTTTACAAGCTGAACGAGCAGCATCACTGAGGGAACCACAGTGCTGACTGGTCTTGATAATTTGGCTGGTGAATGCTGCATTCTCCTTGGCCTGACATACACCCGGCCCTCAGTCTGAAGTATCCTTACAAACTTTTCATACTTAAAACACTCAAACTAAAAGTCAGCCTACAAGTACATCAGCCTGGCTTAGACAATCACACACGGCTGCTAGCCTGACATGGATTGTGTGCTTCAGTGTGTGTATTCATACTGTGTCTTCAAGAATGTGGAGAGTATATAGTTTGTTTGTTTGTTTTTTCTTTAAATTGATTTAGGGTTTAATTGATTGTATAAGAATGAGACACAGATTTGCTCTTTAAAATTGAAGTGTTGTTTCTGAAGTGTGTCATTGTCGATAATGTATTGTGTTAAGATAATGTTTTACATTTTTTTACATTACATTTTTACATGATCCTTTTCCTTTTTGGAAAATGTGAATCATTTCAAGGCTTACTAATTATTCAATGTAGATTTGATGCAATAAACATTAAAGTAAATTGATAAAAACTGAGTCAGCTGACGCAACTCAGTTTTCACAGACATTCTCTTAAACTTGACTTGGCTTAATCAAGTCAAACATAATTCACATGCTGACCTAAATAAAGCTGGTTGAACTCACTGTCTTTGCTTTTTTTCATGTGGACTGACTTACTGAGGATTTACATGATTGGCTAAACTGACAAATACAAAGACGTTCACTAAACTCCCAAAAACCGGGTGAAAAATGCTGTGCAAACCCAGTGTGACACAGATGTGTGTACTTCAAATAGCATCCAGACTGACTGACAGCTGAATAGAAAGACTTACGCAGAAGTGAAAGAGCACGGTGAAGTAGCCAGTTTCTCAAAACAACAGCTGCCAGAGGAAGGTGAACAAGTAACAGAAACATTTGTGTGCATCATATCACAGCCCTGACATCAGCTGCTCAGACTGAAACAGCACACATTGTTTCCCTTCAGAGTAATTGCTTGTCATTAAACTGTTTCTCTTTTCTCTCTCCAGGACTATTTGATGTGTGTCTGTGTGTCTGTGTGCGTGCGTGCGTGCGTGTGTATGTGTGTGTATGTGTGTGTATGTGTGTGTCCTGCTGTGAGAAATTGGGGATCCCAGAATGAATACCACAGTCCATTCAGAGATTTCCTGCTGAGATAGAAATTAGCATCTGTACGCACACGCACACACACACACACACACACACACACACATAATCCTGTAAATGTGTATAAGTGTGTGTGTGTGCAGTGCTCAGAGCCTTAAAACTGGAAAAGTACTTCTTGAGTAGAATGTGTTCTATCTCCTAAATGAATGTTGGCTGGTAATTAAAACCAAGAGGCAATAAAAGTCATGTTGATGCGTTTGCTGTCTGATTGCTTCTATTTCAGATGCTGGACTGTGTTTGCATGCAGACATGCATGACTGTAGAGGAGTTTCAAACAGCATAAGGCACCTTCTGCCAGCTTCTGTATTTATGGTTAGTTTCTGTTCTCTGGAGTGAGACCAGATCCTTACATCAGGTAAATACATCTGTTTTGCATGCTAGATAAGTTCTCACAACGTATCCTTACCCTAAAAATTTCTCCCTTTTAGTTTGTTCATATGGGTGCTGTAAGTCAGAATCAACAAACTCTATTAACTTTGCGAACTCACTGTAAATGGCTGCTTTCATGGAGCAGTGCTCGTTCACGAGACTTCGTCTTCAACATTGTCGACACCACTAAAATTTGCCATGTAAGGCTCCCTGTTCTGATCCAAGTTTCAGTCACAAAAATGTTATGGAACAGTAAAAAGGTGGAGCTTTAGGTCCACTTCTGCAGTTTAACAACCTTTGGTATGTTTGGGAGTTTGGGAATTTTGCTCACTGTTGAGGGAAAAATTGAGCCCACAGTGAGCAGGCCACTATGGGTCCCATTACCAGAGTGAAATGCAGGGCACATGTTGCTCCCACACTATGGGGCCCCAGTGGGACAGCCCAAAGTGTGGGCTGAGTTTGGGCTGCTCACACTAAACAGAATGGGCCCCCAGCGGGGCTCATTGTGAACCCACAGTATGCCAACACTTTGTGCTGGGTTGTGGGGTGTCCCACTGGGGCTGCCACTGTTTTGGCTGAGATTTTAACAGCTTCTTAACACCATCCTCTGACTCTGTGTTTTATAACTATGGGCAGACGGTTACAGAGAGTGGGCTACAACTGTGACAGTACAGTCACCCTTAGTTTTCAGCCTTTATTATTGGGAGGTCTTGGTCAGAAGACTTGAGTGATCTCACTGTGGCTTGGGGACACAACAATTCACATAATTAGGTGGGGCCTGGCTGTGTAGTGCTTTATAAGTGATTAGGAGAATTTTAAAAACCAATTCTGCAGTAAATGAACAGTCTGTGTACTGTGGCCAGCACTGCTGTCACATGTGACCTACGTCATGTTTTGGTAAAACGTCTGGAGCCAAGATACAGAGGAGCGAGTTGAGAGGACAATACACATTTGATTCTGGCAAAGATAGACAGACAAGGAGGACAGACAAGAATGAATGAGTCATAAACATCGGGACAAACCAGGACAAACCGGGACATGAACAGACCAGTAGTGTACGGGGGAAACAGTAGCTGCTACCAAGTGTCAAAGGCGTCATCACATCACTTTCACAGCCCAAGCAGTTTTCTTGCACAACAGGCTGCTCACACTGCTTATACATAGTTGTATTATTATTTTTACTTAAGTAGTGAATCTGTGTACTTCTTCCACCAGCTGAGTTCCCCAGCATGCTGTCACTTTCAGAACTGATGCACAGTTTCAGGGTTGTTTTACTCAGCACAACTATGATGAGCTGAACTTTTGTTGTCATGTTTTTGCCCTACACACACTGTCCTACAGTAAACACACACCTACCCTTGGTGGGGCCCTATGGGCATGTTTTGTGGACAGGACTATTTTTCTAAAAGGATATTTTCTCACTTTGTTAAATTTAAAACTTCTGTCTTCATAATTCCTCTGTACACACAAAAATGCAAAAACAACAAACAACAACAAAGCTCAAACAATCACGCCAGGCCATATCCACCAGCAGTGGTGGTGCTGGAGCATGCTTTGTTTTACATGTCCACATCAACCAGAGTTTTTAAGATGTTTGAAAAAAAAATGGACGAGAGACCAAAACATAAAGGAAAATATTTGCAAAATACTCATATTAGTGTGGACGAGGCCTCAATAGTCATCCTAGGAGACCCGAAACAATGAAAAAATATCTAAAGTACAGCTGTCAGTCAGTGACTATTTTGATATGAAGTTAGATATGATAAAACAAAGCAAAGTCAAGTGGTCCATGACTAATATCAAAGTCCTCCTGAAAAGAAAAGTATACTACAGTACTGGGATTGGGATTGTTCCTTTACATGCAGAAGAATTATCTGCTAACTCACAGACTGGTGGCCCTTAGTCATTCTTTAATGCCAGCTATGCTAATACAAGTAAACAGCCCAATTCTGCAAGAGTGCTACAACCAAGAAACATAACAACATTATCTTTAGCTTGTTCTGATCACAATTTTTACACTTAAAAACAGTAACTATAAAACAGTAAAGTGTTTTACCTTGCTGAAGAGTTGGAGGCTTGCAGCCTGTTGCCTTCAGGTCTTCATCCAACAGCTCAATGTTGCTGCTCCTGAAGGTTCTGTTACACACTTCCATGAATTAAAACATCTCCTGTCCAAAAAAAAATAAAAAATACTAATAAGTGACAGTTACCTTGTACTGTATAAGGATTTTTAATGAACAGTGGCAAGTAGCGCTAATATCAGAGACAGATGCACGGTGCAGGCAGTGACTGCTTCACAGTAAAAGCCACATCATGTATAACCACTGCAACACTATTAATTTGAAGCAGCAGAAATATAATATTTTGTTTACATTAACAGTAACAACACTGATACAGTGGAAGGAATGAACAGTAAAGACTCGGCTTCAGGCTATCAGCTTTAAACAATGATGATGGGTCAACATCAGACCTGTGATCTGATAATAACCTTAACTCTGGCTACTAACAATCAAGTATTATATTAACTCATGGCTGTCAACCAAAGAAGTCAGTAACTGAGTGACAACTAGGACTGAAAGTGTATAACACTCAGCATTTAGCTAAGAACAACAGAAGAAAGCATCTGCTCCTCCACTGTCAATTTCATTTTTTAGCTCAATAAATTCCATATTTCATTAGAAGTGGTAATTCACTGGGTAATATCAGCACTTTCATTTCAATTTCTTTGAAGATCAGATGCTCAGTTCCTTCATTTTATTCAAAAATGATTTCCATTTTTTATCTAATGAAGATATATATATATATATCAATGTAAATTTAATCCACAAGGGTGTTTGCTGCTTCAGCGTGTCCTTGTCCCAGTGCACCAGGTTTCTTTTCCCTGCTCTTTTCTTATCCTCTGTGTCTTCTGCAGAATGCCAAGTGAAGGATTTTTGGAGGATTTCTCACTCCCTACCCTCAGAAACCAATGACAGACAAAAGCAAGTGGCCTAGTAATAATTCTGTCACACGGGCCATGGTTGGCTCATCTAGTCATGTCTCAGACAGATAAGGCCTTCTAAGGGCTTTCTGTCTCTGTTGTCTGTCGAAGCGAACGCTCCCAAGGTCACGGTTACACAGATTTTGGTTTTGGTTCTTTAGAGACGAGCTGTAAACAAAAGAAAGAGTCGAGGTCACAAAATGTTATTTGCCTCTTCTCTGGGGTTAAATTACTTTCTCCATCTTTGTCTCTATCCCTTTCGTTCACATTGCATTTTTTTTCTACCTGCCTCTAAAACCTGCAAATCATCTTTTTTGCTGTCTCTTTCTACATCTATTTACCACTTACACTGTGTAAACAATTTTATTTTATTTTTTTTAAATGCATGCAAGTGTTAATTTTAGGGTTATTTTCTGTGAAACCTCAAATCAAATAAAGGGAGACAGTATCAAAATAAAAGTGGCTAGGGCTCAACTTATTTTACATAATTGTCTCCTTTAAATGTAATGTCAGCATCAGGGGTGTAAGCGCCTGAAATGCTTAATGAAGAGAGAAAGATGAGGCTTTTGCAAGCCATCCTGACCAGAGCAATAGGGAGAAGGAGAAAGTGACTTGTTACATGGGGAGGTGGAGGAAAAGGGAAAAGGAAAGCAAGAGAGTCAGCAAACTGGAAAGCAGGTACAATTGGATTGTTCACCAGCATATGTTGGTTGTTGCCTTCTTTAAGGTGCACTGTGCAGGCCTCAAAAGCTTTATCAGACTTTACAGGACAAATGACCCACGCCTTACTTCAGTGTGTACTTCCTAATCCCGTTCTTCACATGCTGATGCATGTGTCACACACACTTTCTGTGAGAGTACACACACAGCGAGGTGCAGACCAGTGTGAGCTCCAATGAAGGTGCATTAAAACAAAAAAATAAAACATTTAAAATTAAAAAAAAGAAAAAGAAAAATGGCACGTCTTTCTCACCAAACATTTTCATTCATTGTTTACTGATAAATCACGGCTGCAAGTAATAATTATTTTATTTATTGATCAATCTGATGATTATTTTCTCAATCACCTTCTTATTTAAACTAAACTATTTAAATCAGTTAGTTATTGGTTACTCTTATTCATCCAACAGTGAAAAACCCAAAGATGTTCAAGTCATGAAATTCATCAAATTCTCACACTTCAGAAGCTATATAATACCAAAACATCATATTTGGTCATCAATACAAAACATATAATTTTGCATTTGTCTTTTCAAAATGTTTTCTAGAGGAGTCAACGTCTCATTTAATTCATCGGTGGGTAAAACAGTTGAATATCCACTTTTCAACACAAAAACCAAACTCATTTCCACTTGTTTTCAACATTCTATCCTCAAATTTTCTACACCTTGACTTTAACACCTCCATCCTGTTCTCTGAGAACAACTATAATCCTGCAGACTCTACAAAAAAGGGCCTCCAGTCTGGTTCCTCATTTAACGCTCTCGGGCTAAATTAAGAGCTGTAATGAAAAGCTAAAAGTGCCTCTCACTTAAGAGACAAACACTTCTCTATTTACTTACCACACCAAATTACTTTCTGGGCAATGTCTGGGCATTAGTTTATAACCAGTTTCTGATGTTGTTGCCTGTTGAGCACACACATCATGCCAGTTTTCCTTGTACCACCTAACATGGAGCTGGACCTGTGAATATCTTTAAACTGTGCACACACACCTTTGAAAGATGACTATAGGCAGATAAAATATTTGTATCTTGTGTGTCTGGATACACCTGCATCAATGTGTGTGACTTGCCTTAAAGGTTTAAACCCTGAGTAAAACCCAGCCTGGAAAATCATCAGTGTGATGCTGCATGCACAGCCACACAACTTAAAAAGAAATGCAGTAACATTCACCCAGTCTCACCACATGGAACATACACATCCAAAAAAAGACAGGTTCATGGTTTAACGCACATCAGTACCACAGTCTGTGTTAGTGTTCTCTGCAAACATTTAACATACACAAAACACAGTTCGTCTAGTTTAGAATTTTGTTTATTGTTACATTTTGACACTAGATTGTTTTCGAAATGAGGCACACACATTTGGTTTGTATTGTTTGGTCACAGTCATTGTAGGAAAGCTGCATTAATTAAGTTTTCTTTGTGTTTGAGTTACCGTGTCTGATCAGTCCTCCTTCCTGGTCTGTCCAAAAGAGGTGCAGGGGGGTGGAGCCCTGTTAAATACAGAGGCCTAAGAAATGGACCAGACCATGAGCTGCATCAACATGGGGGGGGCTGACCTCATGTTTCTAAATGTTACTGTGACAACCTTAGTCCAGTACGCCTAATGCTATCCTTGATCCTTGTTTCCCCTGTAGCTCTATGCAAAACAGGAAATCACGTTGGCTTCTTGTCCAACTTCTTTGATTACCACTGCGCAAAGTTTGCATGTTTGCATTTTAACTGGACATCTTTATTGTTCTTGTCTAACAACCACACCGACATCTGTGTGTATATATTATATTGTTAATTAGGTGCTGTTCCACCAAATGTTCTGGTTGTGTCCTGAGAGATGCAGATAAATTAATTATTCTTTTTCTAATCAGACTACTATATTTTCCATGTATTGTAGAATACCAATTTTCAAACTCTATAAATTAAAGGCATTTATCTTAATTTCTGTTTGCTTTGTAAGAAACTCTTTCAATGCCATATTTGTCACTTAGGATGTGTTTCTCATTCAAATCTCCAAGCACCTAATAAATTGTGCCCATTAATGAATTAGTAATGAATTAAGGGTCTGAATACTTTTGTACAGGAGAGGTTTCAGTTTGAGATTTTTAATACATTTGCAAAAAACTGTGAAATCATATTGCGACTGGGTGTAGACTTTTAGCATCCTCCTTTCTCAAAGTATGTATATAAAAAAAAAATAAATAAATAAATCAGTATTTGTGTCAACTTCAGACCTGTGAAATGTGTGCCAGCTTCTTGTCGATGCCTCCGTCTTTCGTGGGTGTTTGATAGAGGCTGATTAAAGTCATGGATTACTTAATGCTTCTTTAAGTAAAAATTGAATTACTGACATCAAACCGCACTCCATTACAGTAAGGAAAGTATATGTGTTTCCACCCTTGGTGAATGCCGACAAGGACACGCTCTGACAGGAGAGCTGCAGCACCTCCACACAGGGGGGGACATTGATCGAGTGTCAACCGTGGAAAAGGGCCCAGTGGATCAAGAGCTGCTGGAGGAGGCCATAAAGTTGGAGCCCATCCACCTTCCTGTCTTTAAATCCTCTAGGCTGTTGGAGGCCGCTGGGTGTATCCTCTCCTATTCTGTGCTGGCTGCTTTGTCTGCTGATCGTAAGCCCAATCATCTGCAAGAGCCCCGCTCCTTCTCTGGCTGCAGTCCTGGTCCAAATCCCAGCCGCTGCCTTGCTCCTGGCTTCAGAGCGGTCCATAAGAGGATTTTGCCTAGCAGTGTTTTCCAAGCTCAGACGCCAGCTGCTGACAGCGCTGAGGTGAGGTTGTCAAATGTAGTTTCACAGCGATGTCATGCCTCATCAGGGGGATAATTTCTCTCATGCAGTTCTTGTGGTTGTGTAGTTGCCTCTGAGAGAAGCAGCAGTGGATCATCTGGGTGCCGTTTAGAAAGGGCAGCGTGAGGAGCAGCCCGTCCAGGAGTCCTGAGCGTTTGCATAACCCCTCCACAGGATAGACTGATTCTGCATTTAAGTAGTTCCCCTGAATGGTGTTTGTATGTGTAACATCCACCCACCCAGCCTGTGTGTGGAGCCCTCGCTAGAACGACACCATAAAGTTGCAGGTGGACTCTTCCATCTGTTAATGGAAATCTGAAAATCCCTCGTTAACAGATTCAAACACATTCATAGACATTGTAACCTCCCTTTTAATTTAGCACCGGCATAAAAGAAAGAATAAAAACCCAAACTGAGGGGCAGATCCACAGTCAGAGCAGATCCTCCCCCTCACAGAGAAAATGGGTCTGAACTAACAAATGTTCATTTGTTCAGGAGGGAAATGAACTTATTTTAGGCTTCTGGATGTTACTTTGAGTTAGTTTTAGTTTTCTTACAGAATTCTTTTGAATACAAGGACACATGTCGCTGTGCAGTTATCTCACCTTTCATACAGCCACTTTGTTACTTAATCATGTTTCCTCTACCCTGACAACGGAAACAAGGTTTCTCACTAACATTAAAAAAAATAAATAAAAAAAATCAACTTACTGGAGAAAGAACTGTAAAACGGTAACTTGCATGTAAACACGATGCAGGAGAATGCTGATTTCTTGGTCATGTATACTGGTGTGCATGAACAAGACTTCAGATGGAGGAAGTAACAGTGGCCTGGCTGGATCAAAGAAGAGAGACCTTTTTCAAATATTTCAAAGTCCAACCGAAACTAACACAAAGTAGACTCTGGAAGTCTGAGAGCCAGTTTATGGTCTTTCAGAGCTACTTCAAAAGACGTGCTGTCCAACTATATAGGAAATCAAACAGCCACACTGGAAGGGTGAGTGAAAAGCCTGTGTTCTGGCCTGCATGTATATGCAGATTTACAATAACCAGGTAACTACAGGGCATGTAGGGGTGTTCCCCAATCACTCGAGTAACCTTTGTTCTCTGAGTAAACTGGTTAATGTGATGAGGACCCCCCTCATCTGCTTCTGTGCAATGGCCAGACATGAAACCAACCTTTAGGTTGGGGGAAGGGTCAACCTTGGGTCAAGATTCAGCCATTAGACAATAATTTCATAGAGAAGTAGATTTTTCCCTTATTGTCCCAGCATTTTTAGTAACTAAATTACATGCTTCATTTCACCATTACCAACCTAAATGATCAGTTCATTTTGTCATTCAGAGATAAGCTTTTTTCATCAGCTGGATTCTGACCTCTGTCATGTGTTTATAATGACCACCACATTCATTCAGATGCTTTTAGACATGTAGTTATAAATACATCCACCCGATCAGAAGACTGATTAATTGGCTTTATCTATTTTCCTTAAATCAAACATAGTGCCCCAATTTAAATTTAATGTAGACCAAATGTAGACTCGTGGTAGTCATTAAGACAGAAAAGGAAGATGACTGGAATCCTAAAACTCAGGAAATGGAAATTACAAACTAGGAAAAAGCAAAGAATACAACAGGGAAAAAAAACGATAAACTAACACGAGTTGAAAACCCATAAAGAATTTGAGGGAGAAAACAGATGAACTGACAAGGAAGGAAAGACACTTAAATACGGCAGAGAGGGGGAAGACAATAGGACATGGGTAAGACTAAGTTTAAAGTGTAGCATCCACTACATTCCTTGAAATCCGTGAATAACCTGTTGAAAAAAAGATTTCAACCTTGTTTAGTGGAAATGTATCTGATTACCAAGTGTAAATACAACTCATGACATGAATAGATGTCAAAGGAGCCAAACACTTTGATTACACTGTTCATGCACTGAAAGCAGCACATCAGAAGCAGCAGCTTCACTCCTCCATCACTGTCACTGGATGCATTCAGGCACAGTACTCAGATCTAATTTCACAACACTCACTGCCCAACACACAATCACTGTAGCTTTAAGTCTAAAAAGATGCTTTAGGTTGCAGTTGTGTACATGTTGGTAACATGTGAGTTTACAGTTATCTTGATTAAAATGAAATTGTATCTGCTCCAAAGATATGAGATGGACTGAAAGAAGCAGATGTAACACATCCGGTATAGAGGACCTGTGAGATTTAGTAAACCCACATATCTGCACCACCATCACTAACATCTAATCAATACACGCAAAGATGTTATGTCCAGTAAAAAGCTCAGGTTTCACACTAACACAAAGATAAACTGAGGGGGATGAAAACACTACCCACAGCACCTCCAAATCATTGACAGTAATCATATTCATTGTTTTACTGACAGGATGTGTTTGTGTCAGCAGCCTTATGTCTAAAACAGACACTGAGCTCCTTGCAACTCCCTCATGCAGCTGCTGAATGTCTAAAATGTTATTCATGTGGAGGTGAAGGCCTGGATCATGTGGAGATATGGCTACATTTTAAATGAGCTGTGAATGGTACTTTGTAGGAAGGTTTTATTGGAAAATATAATTAAAAGGAAAACAGTGAGATCTAGCAGACATGATGGAACAAAAACACCAAGGTAAGTACAAATGACAGCCTTTATTCTACAGTATATTAAAATAAACTAAATAATACCACATGAATGTATAAAAAAAAAAAAAAAAGTAGAGTACTCACTGTGGGGAGATTCTATCACAGCCTGCTTGTAATCACACCAAGTGCTCACCTGGTGCCCACTGGACATGAGGGAATTCAGAATTTGACAATGTGACCGTCACCCTTTATATCAACATACAGCATGAAAAGTGTGTACCCTGAGAACTGGTCCACACAGGGAGACCTTTTCCCTAAAAATAATAAAATCAGCTCATATACACAGGTAGTTAGAAAAAAAAGATATGGTCTCAGGGAACTAATGTTGATACAGTAAAGTCATTACAGAAGTCTGTGTAAATCCAGCATAAAGAAAAGAACCATCCAAAGTAGCAGTTTGGATCTGGGTTCAAAAAAAATGTGGGGGCCTACTACAGAATCCACTGGCTCTGTCTGGTTCAGCGGATAAGGCTCAACCCGGTGTGGCCCTCAGTCTACCTGCCAGGTGGAAACACACATTACTACAGAATACAGGGAAGGAACTAACTTTGGTTCAAATACATCCTACCTCTCAAGCGTGGCATTAAAAGATTACAGGCTCACAAAAAAAAAGTATATATATTCCCCTTTTTTTTCCAAATCAAATTGTCCCTTACCTGCACACACCAAAGCACTGCTCCCAGGAGGCCTCAGACAAAGGAAGTACTGCACCTTCACCTGGGCTTTTAAAGGCGGGCAAATTGATTCCTACCCATTAGTGGGTGGAGTTACAAACCTAAATGCGCCGGACCTCCAAGCCTAACTCAACCCTCACAAATAGAAAAAATAAATAATTAAAATAAATACATAAAAAACAAAAAACTTTCTAGGTGAAAAATCAAATAAAAATTCCAGAAATACACAATTTCAGTCTCACATTTCATTGTCTTTCTGTGGGTGTCAAAGAGATTCACTGACTCTACTCTGTCAGCAACAACAGGGGCCGGTACACTCTGTCCTCCCATGTGCAGAAGGTGCTGTGGGGCTGTGCCAAGATAAGATGAGACTTAATTGATTCCTGTGGGGTAAATGTGTGAGATGGTGGTCAGACATACAAAGCACCACAGTCTGCTGCGGTGCGTCCCTTTCAGACACAGTGTTTCCTAATGAGAGCAACTTTGTTGCACCTTGTAAAATTTCCCCATACTCATTACTTTTTTAAAGGTCAGCAGTATTATCTCCACCTCTGGTTCATTTAGTTTTATCAAACTCTGTTTGCATCGCTTCGTTGATGCGCTGAAAAACAAACACTTCTAATTACTCCTGTCTTTGTCACTAACCACTAATCAGGGCTGATGCTAATAACAAGGACACACACACATTCAGTGTTGTGCCCAAAGCTAAAGACATGAGATGATTTGGTACAGAAAAAAAGACACACCCCCCCATGTGTAGAAAGGCCGTTCTTTTTCCCCCTAAATGTTACATTTACAATTTAAAGAGGAAAAAAAAGGTGTTACTAATTGAAAACAATGGGGGGTGGGGAGATGTGGAGCCTTCAAAATATGAGATATATGAGCAGTGTAGATAGCTGGAATGTCAAATAATGATAGAGGGAGATCAAATATCCGTCAAATGAAGATGCGAGGAGGCTGGGAAAACCTTTAACTGCTCCAACAAATGAGGCTGTGTTCATGATCTGATCTGCTCGTGATCTGATCACAAGTGGACAACTCCAAGATCAGTTCACATCTGGCATTAAAACACACATCTTCATGTGCATCACTTTTCCCTGCTCTGTATCCACATATCCATGTTTCGTTTGCAAAGACCAAATGTGTTGTTGTTTTTAAGCAGAGTCAGCGATGTACTTCCTGTGTGTAGTAAGAAGAAATCAAAACAACCTAGACTGGGTCTATTTCTTGGCGTGTTCCGGGCAAACCAAATCGCCCAAGATTTTTGATGCACTCATAATACTGTATGTCCCTAGGGGCTTTGGACATTTTTCACACATTGTGGACACAAGCCAGTTTACACGATTTGTGTTCGTACATCCGCTTACACAGAGGACATCCGTTGAATAAGTGGCCCTTCAGTGTGGCCCAGGACACATTTGCATTCACGATCCTAGATCAATGTGGCCAATGAGCCCAGACAACCTCCGAATGTAGTCTGAGTGATCGGATTGCAAATGTGTCCTCAAAGCGTCTTGAGTGCATTCACACCTGTATTTAAGTACTTGAAGCTGTCCACTCTGGATCAGATGACTCGAGATGCATACTAATGCCAGACCTGAACAGGGCCTGATCTTTGAAGGAACGGTACAAACACATGGAGTTCTGTTTTGTTTCTTTTTTTTTTTTTCTGTCAGAGGCATCAGCATAACGTCCCCTTTAAAAACATGCTGTCAGGAAGTATGGGGGCTGTAAGACCAGAGGCAAATAAGTCATCATCAGGCTCCACTTTGAACATGCAGCCAACCTAACATGCCTGTTGTGATCTCTTATATGTATAGGTATGAATATTCAGACCAGAACAAGGTTTGAAGTAACAATTTGATATGTGAGGGCTGCTGTTCAATAATGTTAAGGAGATTAAGGATTTATAATCTATAGACTACTGATACTTGCCAACCAGAAACACATCAGTCTCAAGATTTACAGTAGAGTGATATGTATACATTGTTGTTAAGTTCATTGGTGTCTGGACCCAAATGTAGACTCGTGGTAGACAGAGAAGGAAGATGACTGGAATCCTAAAACTCAGAAAATGGAAATTACAAACTAGGAAAAAGCAAAGAATACAACAGGGAAAAAAAAACTGATAAACCAACACGAGTTGAAAACCCATAAAGAATTTGAGGGAGAAAACAGATGAACTGACAAGGAAGGAAAGACACTTAAATACGGCAGAGAGGGGGAAGACAATAGGACATGGGTAAGACTAATTAGCAATCACACAGGAAAACAGAGTCCAGGGAAAGAACGTTTCAGAGTCCAAAAAGAGTCACTAAAAGGTACAGATCATGACAGGTGTATTCAGAAACTTTTATCAGAAAGGTGTTTCTGTCACACACATTGTGAAAAGTTTAGAGAATCTTGCTCTCGGTCAAAGATATAATACCTCAATTAATCCTGTACTTAAAGAGACAAAGGCCCCTAATAACAGAAGCTATGACAGGTCATGAATTACTGTGATTTTCCTAAATGGTCCTGGGAGACAACCTGACTTAACCTTTTTCTACACTGCTAGGTTGACAAAAAGAAAGAACACAAAATGTTAAAAGTTCACTGAGGCCACGAGTGATTTGATTTGCATTCATGTTTAAATGAGGTGTGAGGGAGACGCTGCTGATTTCTGACCTTATACTGTCACTGTTAATGACACTGACAGTCATGTGATCACAGTCACAGCTGTGACTGATCAAACTGTGGAGAAATGACTTCAGACAGTTTTAATGTAGTAACATTTGTGGTGTAAAGAAGAAACTATATGTTTCATAAAACTGATACAGGAGTGAGATCCTGTTACATAAAAACACAAGCACGGGTCCAACCCAAGCTCTGCAGGACACTCAGCAAAAAATCCATTTGGCTGTCAAGAACAAATCTCTGTGCACTCCCGTGCTTCTAGCATGTCTGTGTCTAAATGCAAATCCTGCATGCATTATGTTCTGTGTCAACATCTTTTTGAGTGAAGTGTTTATTCACCACTCAGAGTTCAGAGGGAGGTGGTCAGGGTTGATTGTGGGCATATGAAGATCAGGACTTTGATACCCTTTTTTATTTCCACAAACATACATCAGTCAGGCGTTCCTGAGAACACCATCCTCAGAAGGATGTCACTGACCCAGGAAGTGAGGTAAACAGTCAGCAGTACTTCAGGACCAGTGTGTGTCTGCCTGTGTTTACTGTTGACAGTATTTTCTTAATCAATCACTTTTCTATTATTAAAAAAAGTTAAAATGTTTAATCCTAATCCATCTGATTTGAATCGTAATAAAACCACTTTGTATTTCAGTATTGACTTTTCTGAGGCTGTCTTATGAGACATGTTGTTTACTGAGTAATGTGATATTTTATCTGTAGTGTGTCCAATGACTGGACAAGAAAAGCATCTGTGTTATGAAGTCAGTTGAAAGATCAGCTCAGTTGATTTTCATCACATTTGGAACAGACAGTTTTCAGTGAAGTAGAAGTTCATCTTTAATGTTTGGTTGTGATGGGTTCATTGTGTTCCTTTAAAACTTTCACTTTACACTTTACATTTACACTTACATTTTAAGCTCATGGAGTCTTAGCACTTGAGCCAAGAAATCCCTCTTTGCTCTTCTACTTTTTCTTTTTTTATAATATAATAATTTTATCATGATGTTCAAGGGCAATACAAGGACATATTTTTAACGTTTTTCTTTCCCATATTTCCGACTCAGACTGTGCACTTGTCTATCAGCACACAGACTTGCATTGCCAGGCTTATCTCCACATTACACATGCACTGCACAGTGCAGGAGAGAGGCCTGGGACAATGTTCTGTAATTCTGACAGAGGTGAAAAAAAAGAAAGAACTGTGGATGAAGTCATGGCTGAGCTGCAAAATGTGTACCTTTTAGTGTTAGTACACAACATCTGAGTTGGTGATGCTGCCCGTTCATCTCACTCATTGGCTCTTGCGGGTTCCTGCTCAATATACGCTACTCCTTTCATATTCCAGGATTTCAAGTCACATTTAAAATCAAGATTCAAACTTGTGGAGATTACACTTGTAATCAGATAATCCCCTCACATTAATCCACTCAGACCAGCCTGGAATGAGGACCGGTCCTGTGATTGACAGGGGTTTGAATCAGACTCAAAAGCTGCCCAATTATCCTCTAGTGTGGGGCCAGTAGTGCAAAATGGTGCAGGAGTGAAAAGCTAATGTGTCAGTAACTGTGTGATACAATGTAGCTCTGTGAAAGCAAATAGTGGGCTCTGGAAATCAGCATCAGAAGAAACTTTATATGAAGCGTGTGTAGACTAAAATATAAACAGTTTCATAATTAATGTCCACAGATGATAATCTACATTTATCAAAGATTATTGAGGCTGACGATACAAAACACCACCTTTTAACTGTGTGTTCCCGGTGGGAACAAATGCTGGGTGCAGTAATTTCTCACTGTCTGAGGTTGCCAGGTGTGGGATCATCGTGCCTGTACAGAGACGTGTAGCAAAACCCTGAGTTCACTGACTGTATCTGGAAACCTGCACCATTGTTTCAGACATCTAATTCAATAAGGAGTGGCTATGTCCAAAAAAAAAAATGCCAGCCCATAAATGTCACACAGTTTATTTATTATAACTTCCATTTCAATCACACACTGAGGACACTGAATCTTAATTGCTTTATGCAGTGAATACAGTAGGCTTGTTCTATTTTCTAGGGAACGACTCAAAAACCTGCTGCTGCTGCTGCTGTGACTCTCTGGGTTGGGGAGTCGCTCATCCCTGCCATCCATTCCTCTTCCCCTCCTTCCTTCCATTTTTTCCCTCCACCCAGTCCATCAGTCTGTGAGTCAGTGTTTCAGAGCCGTGGGGAGTCTGGCAGCCTGTCTGCCACTTCATTACTGACCTTCCTCCTTCATCTCCTCCTCCTCCTACACTGTCTTTTTTCCCTTCTGTCTCTCTTTTCTCCACTTGCTCATTTGCTTGCTGTCTCCCGTTGACCTCCCGTGTCTCCTGTCCCTTTGTTCCTATCTCTCCCACTCTTTCTCCCTGACCTTCTCTCTCCTTTCTTCTTTTCTATTTCTTTATCACTGACCTCTTAGCTCTTCCGATGCTCTCAATCTCTCCCCCTCCCTCGTTTCTTTCCCTTTCTCCCTCTCCCTCCCTCTCTCTCCATGTTGCATGTTGATGAATGTGGCATGCTGGCCGGCACAATTACTCAGACTTGTTAATTTTCATATAAAGTGTTGTTCAGCAGCCAAAGTGTAGTGGGGGAGGGAAGGAACATATTCTCCAGAGTTTTATTAGTGGATATTAGAGAGATTGCAGGGTTTTGTTGCAGAGAAGGATAGAAAGGTAGCGAGTGCAGGGACGGATAGAGAGGCTGTCACAGAAGTGGAAGCCAATGGGAAACAGTGATATGGAGAAGAGGGCAAACGACAAGTACAATGTACAGTTTCAGTCATGAGACTTTAGCAGTGGCTGGAAATGTGCTGCACCTCTGAGAGGGAATAATTCTAGGAAACATTTGTCTTACTGTATCTTCAAAAGGACACGATGACCATGTAGATTTGTTTTTTTTTTAACATTGTAATACAATGGCCTAAGTTTCCAGTAACCAAAAAATAAGTGTCCACACTGACTCCTACTACCCACAAGATAAAGAGCCTGTTCACTGCCAGCAGTGGTTTTAACTCAGAATACTGTCAGTCCCCAACAAGACAGTTTTCAATCATTAAAAAAACACCTCAAAGCCTTATTTAATTTAGAGAGTCACTACACCCAGTCTTATCATCCTCGTGCTAGCTGTGATGTTGGGCGTTCGAGACACATCTACTTTTCAACCTCTAGAAACCAGGACACTTTTTCCTACTTCAAAAATCTAGTGCAGATTTTAACTACAGCGAGGCTAAGTCTCTTAAATAAAAAGATGCTTATATTAGAGCCAAGCCTTAATTTAAAATTTCCTTTGATTTTGTATAAATATTGTTGACTTTATTGTATTTTAGTAAGTAACCTCTGTGTTTCCCACTTTAATTTGCTAATTTCAGTATAACCAGAGGCAAATAAGGAGAAAATCCAGGTAGTGTAGTATAAAGTGCCCTCTGGGTTTTGTAGCGTGAGTCTTTGAACCTGTACTTTGGCCCCTTTCATTGCTTTTTCTTCCAGTTTCCCTGATTTCAGTATAAAAAGAGAAAAGTAAACTCACACCAAAGCACCTCAGATTCAGTTGCACTGAACCCTGATTTACAAATATCTACAGTTACACAGTTTAGGATGCAGTCATCATCAGGGTTACACCTCTGACATAAATGCACATTCTGCTCTTATAATAATGCATAAGGGTGGAATGTGGCTGAATTGGCTCTTGATCGCCTGCCCCTGGTCTGCTATCATTGATGGATGTTGATTTATTAACAAATTACAAATTAGTATGTGCATCAATGGAGAGAGAGAGAGCGAGAGAGAGAGAGAGAGAGAGAGAGAGAGAGCATGCACATGGGCAGAAGTGGAGACACAGAAATCATCATCTTGCCTCATGGATCTGTATATTTCCGTGGTTCACTGATTGTACGCTGAGGTTTTAAGTTTTATAATCTTGTTGTTGCACAGGCTTTATGATTATTTCAAAAATGTATATTTGTCTTATACAGCTGTTTCTTTCCTTTTTCTCTGGTTGTGTATCCACCCATCCCATTATACTGTGTTTTCATTCTTTGTCCCATAGTCTCATTACAGTAATTTAACAGCTCAGCAGACACCACTACCTGCATGAAGGGTTAATGAAAACACTCCACTGTAAATTTTGGTTTTACGGAGTCACTTAGATTTTTTTGACTTTGCAGTTTAAAGTCATGAAACCACAGCATGAGACGCAAAAGAAAAGACAAAAGATGACAATTTAGATCATGCAGTTTAATTGCTTATTTTCACTTTTTCATGGTTTCCAAGGTTTCCTATTATTCAGAATGTGGAATGAGTTAATGTGCCTTCATCTGAAGCTGAGAACAACGGCTTTGTTAATTTGAATATTACTTATTCATTCTTTCTAAGAAGCTGTGAGGGACTGACAACCCATTGGGAATTCACTTGTAAAAGTTAATACACTGTGGGTTAGCATTTGAAAACGTTTCTATAACTAAACACTTCCTACATCACCAGTGTGTTTGTCTATAGCTCTTTTGGATCGTGGCCTTTTCTTTTTGCTGTCAGTATGTTGTGGCAGGTGGTGAACTAAGTGTGGGGATCAAGGTGAGGTCAGTGGAAACGTTTTCCCTGATACACAGCATGGGGCTGCTGAGTCTGTGGCAACATGGTGATTTTTTTTTTTTTTAAACCTACAGCTATCATTATATCATATGTTTTGAGTGATATCCTAATGTCATCATTTTCTAATTAGCACTAAACAGCAAGTGTTGCAAACCTAGCAATATTATTAACAGATTTAGTCACTTTTTTAATGACAAAGGCTAAAATAAATCCCATTAGTTTGATTGCATTTGTGTTTTACTTCCGTTGTTACACAGTCACATTTGAAGGAACATGTATTTACATTTTCAGTGTCTGACATGGTTGGGCCACAAAAATGAGACATTCACTCCATCCACCACCATCTATCGTCTTTGGGGGCTTTGTTGGAAATAAAGTATAATGATGGAGTGAGTAAGCTGTGGGCTACACAGCTTACTCATAGACTCCTGGTTTTTACATATAGTTATTAGAAGATCCTGTTTACAAACCACTGATATACAGTGGGGCCCAAAAGTCTTAGATTACCTTCCTACTGAAGTGAATAGTAAAGTGGTTTAGACTTTCGGACCCCACTGTATGTTCAGCCAAACTCAGTGCAACAACAACAGTAACTAACATCCAGCTGTTGTTAGAATGCAGGCACACACCTGACCCTTTCACCTGGCATGGTACACTTCATCTGTTCAACCCATCACAACTGTGCAGGGATGCCGTGTAACTCTGAGCTGTGTAAGTTAGCTGGCACGCAGGGCAAAGTGAACCAGATCATCATCAGTGAAACTAGACACTGATGATGATCTTCACACACATGAACACACAGGTATCAAGTATATCTTTACTACAGTAGAGACCTGTTAAAGACAGTGACACTTCAGCTCATTCCTGGGTGAGTCCCGAAGGCGTCGCCCTGTGTCACACAGTCAGACTCTGCCTGCTGCCACAGCCATTGTCTGGGAAGTAGAGTGGAGTAGTAGTACAACTCTTTATGACACACCGGTGTGGTGCATGAGTGAAGTGGTCCAGGTGTTAAACACTCGAATGTGAACACAATCCCTACAGCAAGTGAAAAATGTAATTTATCTTAATGTATGCTGAACACATCTAAATTTGATAAAGCGAAGTGAAACATAATGTTTGAATTGAAGATTAAAAAAATGTGTTCATGAACACGCTCATTTTGCTGAAAGGTATGCTGAGGACACTGAATATTAGTTACAAACTGAATTCTGACAAGAGTGATAAATTGAAGAAAATGAACGCAATAAAAGGTAATGCAGGTACATCTTGGTTATTCAGCACTGCTATTATCCAAATCAGATGGCGCTGAGTCTTGCACAGTATGTGGGCGGATGGTAGCTTATGTTTGATTGGTGGGGGGCCCTGGCAGGACAGTGCTCTATTTTGGGTGTCCTTGGCATAAAGACGCTTGACATCCTCAGGCATATTGTTGCTTTTATTACAATTTTATTTGCTTGGATGTGTTTAGATTTGTCTTATCTACAACCTGGTTTTATATTAAGTCTAATGGATTATTTTTATCTTTTTTTTAAAAACTTGTTTACTTTCATCTAATCACATCTACCAATACACAAGATCTGATGTAACTGTGCTCAGTGCCGTGTAAGCACCAAAGCAAAAGTCTGGCTCAGACATCAGAGGAAGCCGATAAAAGCTTCTCCTGTTGCATTAGATCCATAGCGCCACCTCATGGTTTGTCAAAACTTTAACACAACATATGTTGCTAAAATATAAGCATGAATAAACTCTTCACCCTTCAGTCATTGACCCTCAGGTGAGACTTATTTGACAGAGGTTTCTGTAGGAGAAATCATTCAAGTGAATTGTGAAATAAACAAGATAACAAGAGCCATATTGTACCCAGCAGGAAAATTATCTTTTGCTCTGCAAGACCATTTCTCCCACAGGGACAGGACAACTTATCAAATGTCATCTCAGATCGAGATGCTTTTGAGGACCTTTAAGGTTTGAATCTTAAAATTCAGACCTGATAGGCAGCTGTAGATCAATAAAAAAACAAGTGAAGTTAAAGGTTACAAGACCATCTGCAAGCATTTTGATGTTCCTGTGGCAACAGCTGCTAAATTATTAAATTTAAGGTCCATGGGACTGTCGCCATCCTCCCTGGACATGTCCATAAGAGGAAAACTGACCCCAGATTAAACAGAAAGAGTTTGAATGGTGGAAAAACAACCTGGGAAAACTTCAAAAGAGACACAAGCTGACCTCCAAGATCAAGGCACAGCATCCAGTCGCACCACACATTGCTTTCTGAATGACAGTGGGCTCCATGGAAGAGGACCCAGGAAGAGTTCACATGTTTACAAGCCACGGTGCATTTGTGAGAATGTCCTTTGGACAAAATGGGAGTTTTTTGGTAAGTCACATTGTCTCTATGTTTTCAGAGGACAAAATGAAGCTTTAAAGAAAAAGAACACCATCCCCACTGTAACATGGAGGAGGCTCAGTTATGTTATGGAGCTGCTTTGTTGCGTCTGGTACATGGAGCCTTGAATCAGTGCAGGAAGCAGTGAAATCAGACGATTATCAGTTTAAGTGTATACTGCCCAGTGTTAGAGAGCTCTGTCTCAGTCACAGGTTAATGTTCCTCCAGCAGGTTAAAAATATCTCAACACACCCAACAATGGATGAGAGGAGAATACTGGACAGTTCTGATGTGGCCTGCTTTGAGTCCTGATCTTAATCCAACTGAACTTCTATAAGAAGAGCTGAAACTCGCTGCTGGGAGGAGAACTAGAGTAGTCTGTGCATGAAGAGCTCAGCCAAACTACCAGCTGAGAAGTCTCATTAAGAGCTACAGACACTTCTTGCAGTGACTGCTGATTTGTTTTTATTTTTCTTTTAAGTATAATGGTACCAACATTTTTGGCCACGTACATACATACTGCACATTTACATTCTTTCATTCTGACCTGTTGTCATAGCTAATTTGTTACTCAAACTCATCTAGCATTGTGTCTTTGGAAAACCACCATTTTTATTTGGTTCTTGTCAAATGACCAGTGGCAGTGTTTTACTATGGAGAAAACAAAGGCACCAAACCTTTTGGAAAGGAACCGGCTGAGGTGACTCAGGCATTGGATAAGGATGCCTCATGGGGGGTTTTCTGGACACTTCCAGCTGGGGATCAACCAGGAAAAGCTGGAGGATATGGAGAAGGGAAAAAAATAAGTAAATTTTAAATATATACAGTTGATGCTGATAAAAATCATGTGATATTCTAAAGTATTGTTTCCAAGGTCAAGAATAAACCTTAAATATTGATCCCAAAAGAACCTTATCAGTAAATTTTCATGCCATTTGTGTGTGGGGGCCAAAAAAAGTTTCTATGGGCCTTGAAATAATGAAGCCCTTTCAGCCTGGTGAGTCTCTTGTGGCTGGTGAGTAGCTTTTATTGAACTGAATTTGGTGCCATCTTGCAACTTGGTATCTAGTTCTCTTAATAGCTTTTAAGCCTTGTTGATACCCAGAGTACTAAAGTTCAACTGGCATTAGCTTTGACCTTGTTTGTCAGTGAATTTCACGCAACCAGTGAGATGAGAGCTGTTCATCACATACTATAAAAGCTAACTGTGATGTGTGAAAAGCTTATTGTCTGTGTTTCAGAGTTTGCAGAACTGGGCAACAAGGAAATCTTGGCAATAAGGTTACACCATGGTGGAATAACGCAGGCTATGTGATGAACAGGCAACAGTAAACAATGGTTAGCTCCTGCTAGATGCTAGATGGTGGACCTGTGTGCTACACCTTGCCGCTGCACTGCGCTCTGCAGAGATCAGCAGTCAATACTCACATGCACATTTGTATGCACTATTTTATATGTTTTTCAGGTAGAGAAAGCAAAAAGATCTTTGCAATTAATATGCTAAAAAGATTCCAGAATTTAACCTCAATGCATTAAAGACCATAACACATGGACACGCAGATCTGGGATATCTGAAAACTTCCTTAGTATTAAAAACACAAACCTGATATCATAGACACAAAACAACCCAAACAAGCATTTGAAGGAAGCTGTTTGTTTTAACTCAATCTGCTCAGTTACAGATTGAAATAAAAAAAGAAAAATCAACTCAATAGCAGTGAGTTGTTCTTTTTGTAGCCAACAATAACCCTCAGCCAGAGTCACAGAGCCTTGTGTGTAATCAATAAGTCTGCCATACTGATCCAGAGGTGTGTCCGTGTGTTCGTGAGTGTGCGGATGCTGCAGTTCATAGCTTGTACTGTATGTATATGACTCTGTGTGTGTATGATATGTGATGTGATCTGGTAATCTCCTCCCATGCAGAGAAGTTAGCTTTTCTGACAGAAGAGAGGCCCAGCAGAGGGAGGAGGTATTCTAAATTCTAATCTCTCAACGGTTTGTCGATAACGCTGCTGGCAGTTTCACAGCCCATTCTGCTCACAGCTCCGTCGACTGGGTAAACCCAGCACAGGCCGAGATACTGCTCTGTCTCTCTCTCTCCTGCTCCTCCCTCACACACAAACTCAACCCTTCTTTACTTTCTTCCTATTCATGATAAGGAAGCAAGGGCATGAAGAGGTTGTTTCTTTTTGGTAAACTGGAATTGTGTGTGCCATCTGGTGTGTGATGCTATCTGCTGAGACTCACTTGATGAAGCTCTGCTTTACATGTGCCGCAGTAACGCGCAGTCTCTCCTCCTCCTGCAGGAGTGCTGTCTCTGTCCTCACAGGACACATGGATTGTACTGATAATTATGGCTTTTATGTCACCTTTTCATGTCTTTTACAGCATTTGAGGATGTTGTACAGCAGAATAAATAATGCCAACAAATTCCCTTTTTCAAAGCATGATTCGGGCTCTGCAGCGTACTGTTTTATTACCCATGGACTCTCAAAAGCCATCAAAATAAGTTCAATCATCTCTGTGATGAGACATGTAGCTTAGTGATCCATTTACACCTGCAATCAACATGCTATTATTATCTGTATAAAGACAATTGCATTTTAAAGCAAGGTGTGATTGCATGCAGAAAACATTGCAACTGAAATGCCACTGGATGCTAATTATGGCTTGATCACTTTCAGCCATATACAAAACAATTACAAAACATCTGCATCTTCATTAAACACATTGGTCAGCAGGTGTGTCTGTCCTAACACCACAAATCATTTGGTGTTAACACTAATTAAATCTTCAGCAGAGAAATGTGAGCATTTTTATCATCAGGTAAAATTTAAATTAATTAAATAAAAAATAACAGAACTGATGTAACTCACAATCACCCCCAGACATGAGGTCTAAAGTTTTGACCCTCTCTTAGCTCAGGAGGAGTTCTCTAAATGTTATTAAGATCTACCTTTCACTGACCATGAAAAAAGACAACAAAAAACTGCAGTCTCGTAGAAAGGTCACCTTATTCTGCCACTGTCTGACATAAATCTACAGACACTTCATTCAGACGGTTCAGATGGTTCAACAGCAGAGTCATTTCTGTTGACCTGAACTGTGCAATGTTTATTGTCTACTGGGTGCAAATGTGAAGGCCCGTTATCAGATGTCAGTATTCAGATAATGTATCCAGACATGTGTCAACAGCAGGTGGAAATGTGGTCTTTCAGTCCATCCAGAACTGATAACCTTTTGCTCACAGTGGCTTCATGAGAAATGGAAGATCTGTCCTGTGATGCATAAAATCTGCTGGGTAACTTAGAAAGCTGCGTCCTATTTGTAAAAAAAAAAAAAAAAAAAAAAAATCATATAAAGCTTTCAAAGGAAAACTGCTTGGTTGTTTGTGTCTGTAGGAGTACAGTGATGAGCCACCCACACTGGTACACAAGTCATGCAGAGCTTTTAGTCAGAATGCAGTGGTGTGATGGAAATGAGGGGTTATGGTCCAGGTCAAAGGATGTAAGGATGGCTGAAGCTGCATTTGGCAACTTTAGTTCCAATTCAATGTGGGAGAAAACTTCAAAAGGTTTAAAAGTCTCACATTATGAAGGAATCACTAAATCAGAACACTCTGCTCTTGGTCTGAAATTTTACCTTCTAAATGGCAGGTGGCTGAGGGAAGCTGAGAGGGCATGTTTTTGGACATTGTACTCACTGCTTGAATTTCTGATTTTAAGTGTCAGAGTGCCTGAAACAAAATGCTTGTTCGATTATCTGATAGCAAAACTCCCTCCCATCGACACCTAACTGATGTGGGAACTGGGTTCTTTGGGAAAATTTTCTTTTTTTCACAACTTCCTTAACCTTTTGTGAACAGCTGACAGTGTTGCCACATTTGAGTAAAGTGAGTAGAGTAAAAGTTGCCCGATCAGAGCTCAGTGTGGAAAGGACTTTTATGCAGACAACAATTTGGCTTCAGCTTTGCTCAAAGACTAATTTATCGCACTCTCACTTTTGATAGATTCAATTTAAAGATCAGACAGTGTGAGAAAATATCCGTTTTGTGTTGGATGTACAAAGACTGCCTATTGCCCCCCACACCATGCAGCATCAACCATAAAGATTTTAACACATTAATATTTTTCCTAATAGTGTGAAAAATGAACCACTTAGTTCTGAGAAATGAAGATATCAGGGGATTTGAAAAGTCACTAAATCTGGAAACAAAGTGAGCAAGTTGACAGCGGTGTCTTCCATCCTGGAGACGATTCCCCCCCCAGTGACCATACCCAACAGCAGAATTAAATTTGAGCAAATAGGGCAAACACACACACACACACACACACACACACACACACACACACACACACATACACGCACACACACAGAGGCTGTTAGCAGTGGATGTTGGGTAGACTGCTGAATGGCGATGGCAGGTCATTCTCTCCTTGGACTCTAGACAAAACCTTTTCCCGGGATACAAAACATCCATTATCACCTGTGTGTCCCTGGTGGCAAATGGCAGGTAAGGAGAGAATACAAGAGAATGCCCCAACAAACTCATACAGACAGTCTCACAATAGTGCACACACTCGTTGTCAGACATAGATTGTACGGTGTCGGCACGTAAGACATATTAGCTTGTATTTAAATCATAAGCGCACACAAGCAGACACACTCAACATTAACGTAATACAAGCAGAGCACCTGCTTTAAAAGCACATCTATCAGTAAGTGTAAAATGCCTTGAGAGCTTTAGCTTTAGAGAGCTAACGTGCACCGTGGGAGCATTTCAGGCCATATTCACTTTGATAAAACTTTTCTTTATCTTTTCAAACACTTATTTCAGTTCAGCTCCATGGACAGTAGTCTTCAAACATTACTTACCTCCAATGTGTGTATTCAGCACTGCCATTCAAGCATCCAGATATAATTGGAAGAGGGATTTCTTTTGGGTTTTGCTTGGTCAAACCTCTATCAAGGACAGAAAAAAATCAGCTCACTTCACAGTACACTGTCTGTGCATGACTAGACTCCTACCTCCTTCATCTGCACACAGAAAAAGACCTGTAACCCTGAAAGTGTTACTGCCCTGATATAACATAACCTGAACAGCAACACAGGTCTGTTGATGTGTTCCAGAAAACGCCTTATGACCTTTACAAAAACAGTTCATATGATTTTTATCCATGCTAGCACCATGGCTCTAAGGATGGCATTGTTGAATCACTTTGTCTGCCCACCACTTTTTCCAGACTGAAATAGAATCAATATAATACAATACAATCTTGAATGCTATGGGATGCATTTTTTAAAAATTCTGTACAGACGTTCATTTTCTCCAGAGGATGAAACTTACTGATCATTCCTGTAAAGTGAATTATTTATTTATTTATTTATTTATTTATTTGTGAAATCAGAACTGTTCAAACCATTAGATAAACTGCCATGAAAGGCTGATATTCATGGTGCCCAGAAGATGAATCCTAATGACATTGTTTGTTGTTTATTTTGCAGACCCACCAGAGCTCCTTAACTGCCTCTATGGATGTGAACTGGATCCTCACATTTGCCTTTAATCACCATTCAGCCAGCCCTGTTCAGTCAACTTGTCAGACTGCTGTGGGCTGGAGTCCTCGTTCACACAGGATGAAATGTAGTCACTTTTAAGAATTTGTCCAGTACTTTAGTTTTTACTTTAGTTTTACATGACATCTCCTAAACATCAGCATGTTAGCATGATCATTGTGAGCTTATTAGCATTCTGTCTTTAGTATTAAGCACCACTGTGGCAAATTACACCTCACAGAGCTGCTAGCATGGTTAGCATGGTTGTTTTAAGTCATCTCCTCTGTGGTTCAGACTTATTTCCTTCAGGTTTGATTATGAACAAACCACCATATTCTGAAATGTCTGCAAAATGGATGGATAAAAAACAGATGATCGTGCTCGTCATGAAAATATCTACGCCATTTGCTGGGTATGATAACAGAATCCATCAGATATACATATATTATCCCTTTCACCTCTGTCTGTACATGTTGTACCATGACATTTATGTGGTAATTAATCATAACCATCCGCCCCCTCAAACTGTATCTGCAGGCGGACATGACACCATGTAATCGCTAAGCCCCCATTAACATCTGTTACTGTCACAGGATACAATATTTGTTCAAACATCGTGTTCAATCTTTGCTCATACATGCCTATCATCATAAAGCTGTCACATATAGAACGCATCGTGACCTTCAGACAAAGTCAACCCTCTGACAGTGCATTAATAAATGGGAAAAAAATGAAGTGCCTTCAAAGGGAAAACTAACCCTGTTCACTTTACAGCAGCTCTGCACATTGATAACTAATAAAAATTGTCCTTCAGAGCAACACACTCTACCTTGCTGCAACAGTTTGCGCTACAATACTCACTGACACTCACCTCACAAATTAAGAGAATTTCCAGCACAGTAACTTCCTCACCTCAACTTATATTCACACACACTGAATGCTATTGTGGCCGGTTGGGTTATTCGAAGTGCCATTGTGTTTACTTGTGATAATACAACCCACACTGGAAAACAAAGAATGCCATTTTCTAAGCTAAATATATTTTACACTCCACTTACTCTCAATTCGGTTCAGTGGTTCATAGTTTGTAATGTATTCAGCCTGCATCGTGTCAAACAAATCACTGTGAATGAGGTGATCAGAAACACACACTTTGAGTAAATCTAACAGCTGAGTATTTTTTCATTGTCTAAATAATTTTGTAGGGTTCCCAAACTGTCATATGACAAAATGTGGTTTCTTTCCATTGTCAAAGTCGACCAAGCCCACAGTACTGGGTTGTGAGCTGACTTTGGTGCAGTGGCCAGACTCGTACAGTATCATGTGACATACACTGGCCCAAAAAGCACTTTTCCCATAAATCATCATTAGAAAATGAATGGTCGTAAATGAGCATCGCTGTCCTGAAATGGCTATTTGCATTATCAGAATTTAATCCATTCAGTCCAATACAATTTGGAACATTTGAACTCCCAATTCAAGTCTTGTTTTAATGATATTCTTACCGCGTCAAGGCTTTTAATGTTATTCTGACCTTGTCCATGGTTGTTTACAATATCTTGTAGACAAATAAGAATGTGGCATTTAGAATTTATCACCAAAACTCATTGTGCATGTCCTTGAGGCTTAACAAATGAGCTGAATGGATTTCCTCTCTCATTGAAAATTTACAAAGCCATTTATTTGAATACTTTAGTAAATGGCTGCATTTATGAAGTGCTTTCATTCAAAGCGCTTTACAGTTTGATTCTCATTCACCCAATCACACACACTTTCACACACCTGGCACACATGACAGGGCGCTACCAAGCAAGGTGTGGGCCTGACAGTCAGGGATACGGTTTTCTGTGTCTTGCCCAAGAACATTGTCAACGATGTGATCAGTGGATGACCCACTTTACCCCCTGAACTACAGCAGACTTTAAAACCTGCGTTGTTTACATATAGTACATGTTTGCTACCTCTTCTTCTACGTGTATCACACCGTGCGCTCTCGTGCACAAAATAGGAATAAAATGACATAACTCTGTAAAAACAGTCAGTAGCTCTTTGGGGTGACTAGTCATGAAACCTCCACAGGAATTTAACATTACTTTGTTTCTCAGATCACTATGGCAAATCACTCTATAAACTACAATACTCATAAGACCCAGCAGTTGTTGCTGTTGAAAAGAAGCCAGTCTGAGGCACCACTCAGACCTGTAGCAAATTCTGAATGTTTCATTGCTATAAATGTGATCAAAATACTGCAGCATTGTTTTTACTGCTTAATGTACCATCATGTTTCTGCAGAGTTGTATCTTGACTAGTTACATTTACATTTACAGTTACAGTTACATTTAATCACTTTCATGTCAGAACCAACGCTGTGGTTGTACATGACAGCATTTTGTAGACAGAAGGTTTTCTCACATCACTCAACATGCAGTCACCCAAATGAATCATATACATGGTGACAGTAACAGATGTTCAGATGGGTTCAATAATTAAAAGGTAAAAGGTGTCAAGTGGGTGGCAATAGAAGTGTCATCTCTACCTGTAGATCTCTTGGCAAGCACACAATGTGTGTGGATATTTGCGTGTGTGCATGTGTGTGTGTTTCCAAGTCTATCTGAATGTGTGTGTGTTTGTGTTGTTTAAATGATTCATTAGCAGCTTGACAATCTGGACAATTGGTATCACTGTCGGAGAGCAGGTGATTTGACACACTGAGTAGTAAGCAGTAAGAAGAGTGTTCACACACTCACAAATGTGCACTTGAATATGAACACATTACTACACACACACACACACACACACACACACACACATTCACACTTATGTATACAAATTCAAGTACACAGATAATAGGATGGGCTCAAACAAAGATGTAGGCTGACCATTGGTTTGACAGCTTAACACACACACACACACACACACACACACACACACACACACAGAAACACACCCACTCAGAGGCAGTTAAGTTAGTGTAGGTGGAGACAGAGGTCACATGTGTCTGGCTGAGTGACTGATGAGTTTTTGTGTTACTCAGACACACTGACATGTCCTCTAAACCTCAGCTGATGATATATGACTAACCTCTGTATGTGTGTGTACATCTTCTGTGTGTAAAGCACCAAGACGGTGGCAGATTCACTGGTGTTTGTGTGTGTGACAGAGCGGGGTGATGGGATAGTACATGAATGAGACACAGAGGGACAGTGTGTGTGTGGACATGCCATGAGTAGAAAATGTGTGTTTTAGCATTATTCTCAGGCCTTAAGGAGAGCCTTGGGGAAATACAACAGAAGATGCCCAGTGTGTCTGCATGGGAGGGTGATGTCGTTTCTTTCGTGCACTGAGTCAGACCTCTGTGGGTTTTGTGTGTTTCTTTCTTGTGTTCTCCTTGTGTGCAGCTACGTTCAGCACGGCTGCAGATGGCTGTAGGCAGCCCAGTACAGCCCAGTTACAGTATTCCCTACTGCTATGCATCAAAATGCACATTATACACATATTTAACTCTCAGATTCACCCTTGAAAACACATTAAGAACAAAGAGGTCATGCTGCCTTCATTTATAGTCAGTTGCAGGCAGAAATCATGTCCTCCTGACCTGATGCAACAAAACTACCTAGGTGTTATGAACACTGGCTGTGCTTCTCTGGCTGCTCAGGATTGCGTAACATCCAAACCTAATGACTTGAAAAAAGTAGGTAAAATAAAAGAAGAGCAAGCAAAGCACAAGCCTGACGTGGCCTATTTACACACCTGGATTGATCAAAATGTATGTGAGGTCAACTGAAAAACACATCTGAAATGCTTTCCGTGCACACACACCATTACACAATGTGAGAGCTCTATTAAGGTAAAGCCAGGGCAAATGTAACATTTCCTACTACTGCTAGTTTACATTAAAATAATTCATCTGGTGAAACACGGGGTGGCTTTTATTGTGAAGCAGTCAGAGGAAATACAGTGAATTGGTCACAGAGGTCAGTGCTGGCCACAGCTACTCATCAATAAACAGCCACAATGAACCGTTGCAGGCGACTGCTGTTGTGTGTAAAACACCGCAGGCCATGTCAATCATTGCATGAAGGAAAAGGGTTGATAACTGACTTCTCTCTTAAAACAACATAAGTTTGTGTGACACATGTCGCCAAAAGAACTAGGACCAAAATCTTAAGAATAGTAACTTTAAACAACAGGAAAAAGATGAATGTACATGTATCGTAACAATCTACAAAGTGTTTCCACTGCGTGTTTCCATTCCTTATCATGGGCACTGTGTGTCGGTTCCACTTTTGGCCTGAAAAACTTGAATAAAGATAAATGGATGTTTTTTATTCTTACATAAAAATCCCTGTTGCAACTCGTGTGTATGATCCTCATTAAAATAAACAATCAGCACGACAGAGACAAAACAACAGCCATTTAACCGTTGTCTTGTTATGCTCTATTTTTTTTGTTATTTTGTCAAACAGCCCACGATTAAATTCAATATTCTCCTCAAACTTTGTCTCCATTTTGCAGAGAGGAGGATAATGAACCCACAATCACATGATGTGAGTATGAAGTAAGATTCATGAAAAAAAAGTACTTACATTTTTTTTACACAAATGCTGCACAGAAAATAGTTTTATCATCTTAAAGTTATTCATTTATCTGCAAAGACTGAAGCTAACATGCGAGTAAAGCTTTGGAGTGGAATAGGTTATCTTAATCACCAGAGTGACTGTCACAGCGAGGAGCTGAACTATGAAAGACCTATATTTATACTTCAGTGTCCTTCAGTGTGCTGTTGTGTTCAGAGTGGGATAGTAGGACAGTAGGAAGAGGTACAAATGAACAAGTGTAGGCGCTCTCTTTTCACATGCTCACAATGAGCTTTAGGAAAATCGGCACATGCAGTGACCATGAAGAGTGTAACACACGTGTAAACACAAACATACATGCGCTACAATGCCGACTTTAAAACAGACATGTAGATGGCAGTAGCAAGGTCCTGATAGTAACACCCATGTGGAGGAAGGTTTACACACATGTAGTCACACATAAAGACCAGGCTTTAGCAGACAAAAACGCTGAAGGTTATCTGGTCATCTAATAAACTCTGATTTAGTTTTTTACCTAAATCTGATGTGATAGATAGATATATAGATAGATAGATAGATAGATAGATAGATAGATAGATAGATAGATAGATAGATAGATAGATAG
>JBBMJY010000002.1:3024432-3051622 GCA_037833715.1 Toxotes lorentzi | reverse complement strand
ATAGATAGATAGATAGATAGATAGATAGATAGATAGATAGATAGATAGATAGATAGATAGATAGATAGATAGAATGACAGCTGGTAGTCAGTTGAATGTGTATAGCCATACCAAAAAGTGTACTGGTACTACATTATATTACTCTGCATGTGTATGTCTTTATTTTTTTTTTAAATCCATGCTTCCATTTAGGAGGAATGATGATCAAATGGGAAATAACAGTACTTTACTTAATAACACTTGGATCATTTCAAAACCTCTTTTAAAGCTTCAATTCTTGTTTGACAATAAAATCTTTGATGTCCATTTAGGAGTTTTTTTCCAAAGCTTTAAGCACATTTTGTGGTCTTCCTGTGCAGATGGACTCCCCTGTCATGGAGAAAGCTCACCATCCACAGACTGCACATTACATTGTATAGATTACAGTTGATTCTTAGGGTTTTTCAAATGTTTACCTCCCAGTACCAGCAGTACAGCTCTACACATTCAAAACAACCATGGCCAGTTTGTTTGGACACTCAGGGGTGAGGTAAATTCATACCCGTCACAACAGCTGCAAACTAGACTGAAATCCTTTTTGAAACTTGGGCACTCACCTGTGTTTGCTGGGGTGCAGTACAGAGGTGGGAGGTGCACTGAGAAATCTGATCTTGATGACAATGTCAAAACAGATCCAGTTTATCAGATTCCATGATTTTATCCTCGTATCTGATCTGTGACACATGCAGAGAAGAAAAAAACACAACATCAGATCACTGTGTTGTAGACACAGAAGCAAGCATTAAATAGTAGTCTTTTTAATATGAGCACTTGAAAAAAATAAAATAAACAACATTTGAATAAAATTGAAATTATCCTTGCAACATGCAACATGCAAAGCTTACTGCAGCACTCCACCATATGCAGAGGTTTTGAAAATGACATGCACAAGGCACCACAAGTGCTTCACTGTTGTCTTTTGTACTTAGGCGGCAGTTTCATCACAGTGTGACTGTTGGAGTTTAACGGAGGGTTAGCCTTCTGTTTATCTCCACAAGATCAATAAACATCACATATTCAAAGATGGTTCCCTTGAGAAAGATACACCACTCTGAAGAGCGATAGAGCGAACACTTTAATGACAAACAATGGAAGAGAGAGCGTTGCATCTCCCCACAGGGGACCTGAAGAGTGCCAGTATGTGCAGAAAGAAATATTCCTAAATGAGAAAGTAATCATAAAGACTGGAGATGTGAGACAATTTCAACCTTTGAACAAATTATAAAGCAATAAAACTTCTTTGGGAATGGGCCAGATTATTTCAGCTTCACCATCCACTTACTGTAGTTTCAGTGAGTGGATGCTGTGAAAAAGGGATTTTGCTTCATGCCAAAACCAAGAAACTTGCGCAATGTGTGGCCAACTGAAACTAAATAGCATCATCTTTCTACCACAGGGTACATATTTTATCCTGAAATCACATGCTCTGTGTTCTCCTTTGAGGAAAAATCAGTAACAAGGGACAAGATAAGAGCTAAAGACTGTAGACAACAACCCACATTCACTCTCTAGCTAATGTCTCTTTATTTTTTACAAACATGAGGATGCGTCTTGTGCTGCAACTTGACAGCTGGATTGACTGGACTGACTTCCTCTTAGCTAGTCAGCTGCAGAACAGCTTTAAAAATGCCTGCAAACATCAAAATTAAATAGTGTTAAACAATAAACATATCTCTGCATTGCAGTCTACAAAAAATCAATGTGTGTCCTTGAAGTCTAACAAATACATAATATTTAAAATTGTGCATTGTTTACATTCACGCCTGCTCTCCAGCAGTCTTCCTTTTCTTTGATTGCCCATTGAAACATTTGTTTGCACACTGCCACTGCCCACTCCCAATTACTGGAACAATGTCAAACCATTGGCAGGATGTCCATATGCTTGTTTGCATACATGTGCATCCCCCTGTGGGAGGTTATAGTGGTCAAAACCTCCTCAGGTACCAAACAAAGGAACCAAAGTCATACAAAACTTCAGATCAAAGTATAAGTTTTAGCCATGTTCAATCAGTTTAAAGTAACAGCATGAGGAATTTGGTTTCGTTGGATACCAAACTTCATAATATCATTTTAAAGAGCAGCAGACATGTCCACGTTAGCAAATGAATCCAGTCTCGTAGCACATTTTATACCCTAGCAGACCAATGCCCCAAGAGACTTGACTTGATGACACTGAGCATTTTAGACATGTGACAGTACGAATCCACAAGTCCATGAGTCCAGAGGCCTAACAGCTGGATTCAACAAAACAGAATGGAATGATCCATGAGGGTGGAACACATAGCAGCTGCTATACACCACAAACAAAACATATTTTTTCTTTGTTAACATATTAGATAAGATACATGGGAAAATGAAGCTTCTTGTAATTATAGTTGCTCACTGTTGGCTGAGCAGCTTCAGTGGAGCCATTAGGTGGAGAGAGAACCTCCACAGCAGCTGCTGGGAGGCGAGAATATTACTCATTCCCCACCCACACCTTACCATCCACTTTGGGGATTTAAACTTGACATGTTTAACCAGCGACAAGCCTGCCGCTAACCTCAATAGGCTGCTGGCAGTAAAATTAATTCTGGATTATGTGTGCAAATCCTACAGAGAGAGGAATAACATTGAACCCACTTGTCGAAAGTGTGGCATTGACCTTTGATAGAGCTTTCTTGTGGTACTGTGGTCTCTCAGACTGTCAAAGGTACTCAGGGAATCGCAGGCAGTATACATGTGTAAATGATTATTGCTCCACTGTTAAACAATGTACAGCTGCAGTGTAGCACATAGTGATTGTTGTTGTCTTTGGCCTTGAATCATATTGATTTTCAGGCTTATTTCAGAACTGGTGCAGAGCCAAGTCTTTGTCAGAGAAGATGAAACAATCTTAAATCTCTTTCAACAAAACAACAAATCTAAATCTCTAAACCATGCTAGCAGCCCCTACAGGTCGCAGTGTTCTTTGAACAAACAAAAGAGAGGCATTTTTTTCTATTCTTAGGCCTTTAACAGGAGTGGGATTTAAAGTGCCAGAGGGTGATGATAGAAGGCAGGTTATAAGTCTTTAAAAGTGATAGGGTATGTGCTCAGCAAATTTCATGTTCATCTTCTAGTGAAATAATGAAATAACTTCAGTGCCAAGTGGTTGTTTCGGTCAGCAACAAAAGAGGAAAGCTAATGCAGTGTCCAGGAAAAAAAAAAAAAAAAAAAAAAAAGTTCTTTAGGGACCATGAGTGTGCTATGATTTTGATATTTCTGATTTTGATATTGGCTCTAGCCACTAGGTGATCCCGCCACTGTTCAAATGGACCTCAGTACATACATTGGCCAGTAAATGCTGCATCATTCATATGACTGTGATTTCTTTCGGTGTCTTCAGTTGAGTAACATGTTCCTGGTTCAACATGTTCTGTCCTAAACTGGGCCTTTACAAGCACTGTTTTAAGGTTATCCGGTCAGCGGTGAGTGGTCTTTGGGTGAGCTTTTAACCAGGCAGTAATTACAGCTGAGATGATGGATGGAGCTCTCAGTCACCAGGGAGGAACAGTGACAAGGTGATTCAACAAAGTCAGTTCAGCCTGAAGAGGCTGTGTTAAACTTTTGTTCACATGTGTATCAAATGCATCATATCAGCACCACAACAGGAGTTTCAGTTCTTATAATGTACTAAACAAAGCACTGCTGTGCATAAAGATGCCAAACCCTTTACTCTAAGACATCCCAAGTCTTGAGTGTAGCTTTTAGTTTTGCTGCATGTCATCATCCTCCCTCCCTCTCTCTATATATATATATATATGTCACTTTCTCTCTGCCCTCTTTCTCATCTGTGCATTATAGCCCACTGTTGATTAGAGCAGTTGGAGTCACTTTTCCTTTGATACTGAAATCCTTTCATCATCCTAATATTGCTTTCGAGTGCCTAATTAGGGTATTTGGAATTCATTTTGCTTTGTCACATGCCCTTTGTCAGTGAACGTGGCAAAAAAGAGATGGCAATCTGTCAAATAATTGACAAAGGCAGTGAAAAGCTGTTTTCTTTTATTATTAAACACACTCCTGTTACAACATAAGTAGTGGACTGAGAACACACACAAACTCATGTAAACCTCCATGTTTTGTTTTCAACCACCTTTCACACATAGATCTTGAGGTAATTATCCTTACTGTGGCTGCTGGACCAATAATGAACACAAACACACTAAAAGTCATCCTTATTTAGCATGACACCCCAGGTTGTAAACTGATAGGCCAGTTTAAACATATCCCACCCATGACTAAAACATCTATATGTCCATTTACTTGTGCTAACTCACTGACGCTGGTATATGCAGTATACTTTTATTTGCGGTTTCCATTAGCAAATGCAGTTATTGAAGAGAAGACTGGTGGCCTTTATTAGCCTCCATTACATTTTCATATTGTTACCATCAGGTCAGATTTGGAAGGAAATCTATTTGATGTACAAGACAAAAGGGAAAGAGGACACTGTTTTTTAGAGGAGCTCTTGTCCCTATAGTTTCTGCAGGGACAATTTCTTAGCCAGATGGCTCCTTACCGCAGTACTAGCCTGGATGCTGCTGCTGGAGTTAGTTGGAGCTGAATGGCTTATATAATTTTACAAACAGGCAGTTAACTGATTGACAAGATGTGTAAAGCAAAAAGACATTAATCTGTTTTCACATCCTCTAATTTCTTCAAATCTCACCTCTAAACTGACTGATGCAGATGAGCCTACCTATCAACAAATTCAGGCTTGACCCTTTTGAACAGATGAGAGGCTTTACTTGTATTCCTATCCTTACTGTCAGGCTTTCTCTTCATCCCTGACCTATCTGAACTTCTGTGTAATGCAGAGTCTTAGAAACAGGCCAGGACCCAAATGCAGACAGGAGAGCAGTGATAAACAGTTTATTTCAAAAAGGTGATGACAAAAGTGAATGAATGAGAGCAGGGGAATTCCAGGGCGGTGAAACCGCGTCCGCTGGGCGGTGGTGGATGAGCATGAGGGGAAAAAGCCAGAGGATTCACGGAGAATGACGGAACGATCTGGCGAGAATAGACAGGAAGGCCGAGCCTCTTGTAGTCTGGAGGGATGACTGATTGCGCCCACACCCACACCAACGACACACACCCACACCTACACATCACAGAAAAGAAAAGAGAAAAGAGAAAACCCCAGAGACAGTCGAGCTGCCTCATGACAGTACCCCCCCCCTCAACGACCTATCAACGACCGTTGATAGGTCGTTGATAGGTCGTCCAGAGGAGTATCAGGAATGCTCCTCTGGACTGTAACCCTCCCAGTCCACCAGATACTGCAGGCCCCGGTCCCTGCCGCGGACATCCAGCAACCGGCGAACAGTGAAGGCCGGAGAGTCATCCACCATCCCGGCGGGCTTCACCAGAGAGACATGGAACGTGGGATGGATGCGCAGAGATTTGGGGAGTTTAAGCCGAACAGAAACAGGGTTAATGATCTTTTCGATCTCAAAGGGACCAATGAATTTGGGTGACAGCTTTTTTGAGTCTACTTTGAGCGGAATGTCCTTAGTGGATAACCAAACCTTCTGACCGGGGGTGTATTCTTGAGCCGGGGTCCTGTGACGGTCAGCTTGGCGTTTGTAGGTGGATGTGGATCTGAGCAGCGCTCTGCAAGTGTCCTTCCAGATGCGCCAGCATCGGCCATACTGAGCCTGAACTGATGGGACTGCCAGGTCCTTTTCATCGTCAGAGAAGAGGGGAGGCTGATAACCTAAGGAACATTAGAAGGGTGACATACTTGTCGCAGAGGATACCAGAGTGTTGTGTGCATACTCGATCCAGGGAAGGTGTGTAGACCAGGTGGATGGGTTATGGGAGGAGAGACGGAAGAGCGGTTTCCAGGTCCTGGTTGCCGCATTCTGTTTGGCCATTAGACTGGGGGTGAAACCCGGAAGTGAGACTGGATGTGGCCCCAAGGGAGCTGCAGAAGGCTTTCCAAACCTGTGATGTGAACTGAGGGCCCCTGTCTGAAACAATGTCCGAAGGAAAGCCGTGGAACCGGAAAATGTGGGAGATCAGTATGTCAGCAGTTTCTCTGGCAGAGGGGAGTTTGGGTAGTGGGATGTAGTGGACAGATTTGGAAAACAAATCTACAACTGTGAGGATGGTGGTGTGGCCGTTGGAGGGAGGTAACCTAGTGACGAATGCTGTAGCTATATGGGACCATGGGCATTGAGGAATGGACAAGGGAAGCAGTTCACCAGCAGGAGACCGGTGGGAGGACTTATTCCGGGAGCAGGCAGAGCAGGCGGCTATGTATTCACGTGTGTTGGTTTCCATGGAGGGCCACCAGAAGTGACTACGGAGGAGGGAGAGGGTTCTTTTGAGACCAGGATGACAGAAAAGTTTGGAATCATGGGACCACTGGAGGACGGAGGATCGGACAGTCTGTGGGACAAAGTGTTTGCTGGGAGAACCAGTACCAGGGTCAGGCTTCTCCAGCAGAGCGGCGCGCAACTCAGTCATAAAAGGCCAGGTCAATGCTCCTGTGATGCAGGAAGTTGGCAAAATTGTGTCAGGAGTGGATGGTACGGCTTCGGAGTCAAACTGGCGGGACAGAGCATCGGGTTTGACATTTTTAGAGCCAGGTCGATAAGTGATGGTGAACGTGAGGTGAAAGGGACAGAGCTTTTGCTTTGCTGAAAACCTTGCTGACATCATGATACTCGACGAGGACGGACGAAAGAGCTGGAGGTGGAATGGTGGCAGGAGCAAGAGGACTTCCTGAGGGCGGTAAAGCAGAATTAAGACAATGTTGATGACAGTGAATTGGCCAGTTTAACATTTTTCCCGCTGCCCAATCAATGTGAGGGTTATGGAGCTTGAGCCAGGGAAAACCAAGGACTAGTGGTGTAAGGGGATCAGAAAAAAACAGAAAACTCACATGTTCGTGATGGTTACCAGAGAGTATCAGGTGAAGTGGCTTGGTCTGATGAGTTATTTTGGCCAGGTGTTTGCCATTTAAAGCACAGACAGGCATGGAACCGGGGATAGGATGAACCTTAATACCAACCTGGCGGAATCGATCAAAGCACAGAGGGGGAGTGAGTGGTCGAGTTGAAGAGAAGCTGGGATTCGGAGTCTAGAGAGATTTTGTTCAGAGGTGTTGTTGGAGGTGGGCTGCCGAGTTTGGGCGAGTGGGACAGGAAGAGATCATATGACCATATTTTCCACAGTAAAGGCACTCACCTGCCTTTAACCGACGCTGATGCTCTTCTGGGGTGAGGTGAGCGAGTGGCCCAGCTGCATGGGTTCCTCGGAGGAGATGGTGGGGAGCAGTGTAGCGGAGATGTGTAAACAGGTTGATTCATATAGGTTGACTGACTAGGAACGGGTATGCGCTTGCTCCGGGAAGGAGGATTAGGGGTGCACTCGCGTCTTCTCTCTCGGCGCCGGAAATCTAGGCGAATAATTAGAGAAACCAGTTCATTAAGAGAGTCAGGTTCATCTCTAGCTGCTAATTCATCCTTCAATTCCTCATTCAAACCAAAAATGAATCCGGCGCGGAGCGCCACCTTTGCTGCCAGATTGCGGAACTCGATGGCGTAATCAGCAACTGGCCGAGAATCCTGAAGGAGAGTAAGAAGCCCCTTGGAGGCGTTAGCGGGAGCGTGGGATAGCAAAAAAACAGTTTGAATTCTGATTAGAACTGTGAAAAGTATACCTGGCCGTTCCCGTTTCCCTGAGGAAAGCTTGTGCCCACACTAGCGCTCTTTCCCTCAGCAGACTGATGAAGAAAGCAATCTTACTTGTCCGTGTGATACACCACAGTCTGCATCAAAAAGAATTGCTGGCATTGTTAAAGAAAACCCTTACTTTTCTCAGGATTACCGTTGAATGGTTCGGGCATGGGAACCGGTACATCTACCGTAGCCGGACTGACGGGAAATGAGGAAGTGACAGCGGGCCTTGAAGACGGAGATGGTGGATGAATCTGATGAGCTAGAGACTCGACCTTGTGGGCTATCAGGGAGACTTGATGTCCGAGGGTTTGTTGTTTTTCCATGAGATTTTGTAGAATCTGACTGTGGTGTCCGATGAGGAGGCCCTGGCTGGGACACCCCTGATTGCGCACAGGTGTGTGCAATCAGCCTGAAGGTGAGGAAGAGCTGCCCTGGAATCCTCGCCTGAGAGACACACCCACACCAACGACACACACCCACACCTACACATCGGAGAAAAGAATAGAGAAAAGAAAAGAGAAAACCCCAGAGACAGCCGAGCTGCCTCATGACATTCTGTTTTGGGTACTGGTGCAGGGATGTGGTCTGATGCAGCTTGGCTGGACCACGCTGCTCCTCTCAGTATGAGGAGGACTCTTCTGGATGGGATGGGTTATCATCACATCATTCTTTTGTGCTGCTTTATTTACTGCATTTTGGCCAATGATAAGCCGGATATAAAACACAGATAAACAAGTGTATTTTATCTAGGCTTCAGAAACCAGTTCATATTCATTTTGTTTTTTTAATAGTGAATGATCAAAATCAATCCCCATCTCTCTGTAGACTCTCTGTACTGGTGTCTGAACAAACAATGCATTTGTTAGCGATGATATTCTGAGTATATCAAACTTAAAAGTAAAAGTGGACAAACAAAACCCAATATTTTATGGTGTAGCAAATTTCAGAAAGAAAGAGGAACATCTGAACCCATCAGGTGATTTTAAGGAATAAAAACTTTAAATTACAGGCTTACAGAATTAAACAATCTGAAATTCTAGGTCTTACAGTGGGTAAGTGACACCAGAGGGTTGAGTTTCCAGGGACTGGTGGTGGAGTTGTAGTCTGTCTGGAAAAAAATGTGACGTATTGTATCCAAAGGTAAGAACACTGTCTGAAGGCTGACACTTCGTCTCCACTATGTACCTCATCTGAAAATACAACATAACAAAGTCACACCAGGAGTCTGAGTCTTTAGAGGATAATAATTTCAATAAAACATTAAACCAGATTCTTTAGAGTCAACTTCAAGTAATACTTGTCCTGTCATATTGACATCTGCCAGGGTAGAGTAGAGTGATGAGGTACAAGCCAGCAGCCATGCAGCCCAGAGACCTCATATTTACGGCTTCTGAGCAGGGACGTCCCAAAATAACCTCTGGAGATCTGAGAGAGGACAAACAACCATGATAACATTAGCCATGAAAACAATTTCCAGTAATCTGACAGGCATCCTATGACTATGACTACTACTGCTACTTAAGTAAAACTGCTCTCTGAGGTACTGGTGATTTGTGTTAGTGGATGAGATAAGATGAGACAACCGCTATAAGATCAATTACGGTTTCAGTTACTCACCGGTATGGACAGGACTGAATTTACGAGCCCACCCTTGCAGCTAACACCTTACAGGCCAGGAAGTCAATCACTTTGATTCCAAAGGGCTCCTGTAGATGACTGACAAGCATCACGTTTTCCAGCTTGAGATTAAGTGTGTTAGTGACCTGCAAAGTCATTAAGGTCATTTGTTTAACAATAATGTCAACAACATTCCACCAGTATCTGACTGTTCATTAATGTAGAGAAGAAAACAAAGGGACATACCTGTTGGACAATAGGTCTGATGTCTTTCAGAGAAAGAGGTTGGAAATCCCTTTTCTTCACAAAATCAAAAAGACTTGTCCAGGCTCTTAAACTCCTGCTGCATTTGTCTGAGTCCAGCAATTTGAGTTTCAACGGAACAGCCACCTGGGGATATATGCCAGGTCACAGGCAGATCTTATATTAGCTTGACACATGTAAACTAATACATATACATATTTGTAGGTATTTCTGCAAATACAGCTGATGGAACGATTGTACTAATCATTATCACAAATACTACACAACTCAAACTTTGCATGCCTAGCTTCTTTTCATACCTCTTGATTTGCCAGAATGGCAGGAGAGCCCTGATTCTTTATCATACTCATGGCCATGGTCTTCATGTCACACATCCTCTTGCATTTCACAGCTTTGCTGAAAGTGCCCTGCTATAGGAAAGACTCCACCAGGGACTGGAAGACTGAGAAGGTGAGGTCGCCTCCTGCGGCCACCTGTTCACCAGTCAGCACGATACATGGGGTTGAATTTTGTTCTGTGTAACACGTAAAAAAATCCAACGATCTTTTTCTGGGACACAATTGAATAGCTTAATTTTTTGTGACTGAGCATAAAAAAGTGTGATGTCAGGTTGTATGGAGAGTTGTAGCATGTCTGAATGGCCCAGAGTTCCTTTCAGGAAAAATAGCAGTTTTCACCACAGCACACTCCATTAACTCTATATCCAAGACATGATGCTTTAAGCCTACACACACATTCACAAACACAGGTAAGGTGTGCTAATACTTTTGTCATAGCCCACAATTTCTGCTGTACATATTTACTCACTTGACATGGCTTACGTCTTGCACACATTGCTACCAGTTCAAAGACACAAGCCCACACATACACACACTGTCTCTACAACTTTCCTGGAAGGGACCTGCCAGCTGGACCACGGTCTGTCACTAAAACTAAATGAGGTGCTTCATTGCAGCAGAATGAAGATGGAGGTCAGTTCAGTGAAATGGTTTCACTACAGTGGGAGAATTAAAAAGTGTGTAAGAGTGCTTTCCAACCGCAGCAGCAAATGACTGTTGAAACTAATACAGGTTCCACTTAAATAAAGTGGGATTCTGTAGAGTATTGCTCTTCACAACTATGTCATGAAATGAGAGGAATGTAAAAAAAAAAAAAAAATATGTCTAAAATTGAGATGGGTGTGTGATCTAGTGGCTCAGCGTGTTAACGTTGAACCTGCTAGTCCCATAATTCATGCATCTCCAATGACATGATCCACCAGTCCATGCAACAATTGCATCTTAATTAAATAGTACTTTTTTGTGAGCCACTGAGTTTCTGTACATACTAGCTGGTCACAATTTGTGAGGAATGATGTTCGTTTTTGAAGTTGGGAAAACTAACGACCAAACCAAGAGTCCTCAGAGGTGTGTCAGCTCTGCATCCAGTAGCAGATAAATCAGATGTGATCAGATCCATCAGTTTTAATGAGAAAGTGGCACTGAAACTGATGATGTAAAAATAAAACAGATGGTTTAGTGTAAGACGACTCACTGTGTTTCTGCCTGTTTGTCACAGATTTAATGAGGAGAGCAGCTGTTTGTCAGGCTCTGTGATCATTGCTTTGATGACCAATAAGGGTACAGCCTTGTAGAGTTTCCGTGACTAAGAAGCTGCCAGTTAGTAGGCATCATGTTGGCTTTGGATGGAAAATGGATCACTTAGTTACGTGTTTTGAGTGAAAAACAAATCACAAACAGTTGGTGATTCACGGCTGTGAACAGCTCATGTGTTTAGAGACAGAATCCGTATTTATAAGCCTAATTTAAATTATTTCAAACCCAATTTTTGGTGCAACAGGTCAGCATATTTTCAGCCATAGCCATTCAATGTATGTACACTCTATAAATACCTCTCTATGTAGAAGTTTAAAAGAAAGGAAATGCACTGTATGTCAGTGTATGCACTGTATTTCTCACCGAGGTTAGCGGTGACTGCCACTGATCACTAAACATGTGGGTACAAAACAAAACAACAATCATTTTGGCACCTTTAGTCTGATCCATTTTAACGTTTACAGGCAGTAATGGACCAAGAAGCCACAGTAAGTTAGAACTTAGATAAAGAGCTGCAGGTGACGCTTTCTTACTGTGGCTCGAGAGTCAGTACACCTCAAACTCTAAGCAAACAACTTACTGAGCCATGCTCTTTTGTGGAAATATGCTTGTGCCAGGCATGCAGCCTAAGATCAGATCGTTGTTGTGATAACTTTTAGACTTTATTGTTAAAACAATGTCAAAATAAATTGTCTCAGCCAGTAGCTTGGAATGAGAGACATGAGGTGAAAGGGACAGGGACAGGTCTTCACTATGAAAGTAAGCTAGTGGTAGTTTTCTGTACATCCATGGGTACCCTGCAAACAGGGACTGCTAAGAGCTAATTCAGCATTATTTTAATTGACCCAGTTTGCCAAGATGTAAATAAACATAGGCTAAAATGAGCAGGGTTCCTGTTGTAGCCCATAGGAAAACTCACTTAATCCACTGCAGTATTATAATTCCGCTTTATATCCCCCAAAGTATTAAGAACTGTAATATCAAATATGTGATTATTTTCAAAATACAAGTAAGACACAGAAAAAAAAAAATAGGTGTGTTTGTTGACATTACTGAGGCTGTGGATATCCCATCAACATATAGAGTTTAGGGGTGGAGTTATGTGATAACGGGGATGTTGGAGGGTCACAGTTTAATTTTAATAAATGTGGGGAAAAGGGTCAGTATAGCTTGTAATCTCAGCTGGTAAATGTGGATATTACATTTAACTCCTTCAGTAAATTCAATAAATATACATGGCCACAGTATCTAGATGTATATTGAATTCTCTATTGTGCGCAATTTTAATGGATAGATTCATGTGCCATGCGCCTGAAAAGCTTTGGAGAGATGAAGACATTCTGTACTGCACATATTTAAATGCCCACACGGTTAGAAATTATGCGTCACACATATATAACTGCATTCATTCATTAATCCTATACTCTCCTATTCCTATTCAGGGTCAACGTGAGCCTGGAGCCTGTTTCAGCTTGAGCTGGGCAGAGAGCATGTAAATAATAATGTGGAATTGTCACTGAATTATGAATACATGAATAAATACACTGTTGAATGCTAGCATGACTCACAGCGTGGAATAAAGAGATACCAGAGTGTGAGTCACTAAGCATGATTGCCTGATTTCTTGCCTGCATTCATGATTAAAAGGTTATACCTGTGACTGATTGTGTCAGCAGATTGTATGTTTTTTCCATGTTGCTCGACTTTGCACCTGTGTCTCTTTAATATAATATCTAAATATTATAGCACTGCCTGGATTAGGTACTCAGACAGCAGTGCACCATAACCACTGTACTTGCTTTTTTTTTTTTTTTTTTTAATTCACTCAGCCAGTGGTTTCAGACGTTGAGGCGACCTCATCAATATCTGCAAAAAGACAGACAGTATTTTTTGAAGAAATTCTACTATGAATGGAAAGTTGGAAGGAAAAAGAAAAATATAGAACCACAAATGGCTGGAAAATGCAAAAACTATGGTTATATAAAATATGGTTCTGAACACTTCAAATGACCACTGATCTGGCAGAACTTCACCCTGAAATCAATCAAAATCTGACTTAGTCTGTAAAGTTTCTATCATAACCCAAGACAAACGAGTCCAGACTACTGCCCTTATGTTATCACGATGAACGCTTTAGCATTTTTTTCATCTCTCTTGTGGTGGAGAGCATGAGGCCACTTTTGGCAGAGATTTTCGTGTCTTTTCTGCAGCAAAGTTCAGCCTGTGAAGTGGGAAAAAAAAATCTGCATCATCAGCTTTGTTTGTTTCTTTCACTGTAGAAAGCTGAGTTTAACCTAAGGCTTTCTCATAATTGTTTTTCAATGTGGCAAACATATGCATGTGTATGAGATTATGTTACGTGTATGTCTCAGTGCATGTATTTCTGTACTCCGTATGTTATGTGTATTTAATATTTTAATTTCTCCTTTATTGCTTTCTGTCCTTTGCAAAGCGCTTTGTTGTTGCTGATTTTAAGGGCTATATAAATACGCTATTATTATTATTATTATTATTATTATTATTATTATCACTGCTACACATAGGCCTTTGTTGTTAATCCAAAAATAAATCTTGCCTAATGGTGAAAATGACGTAACTGTAACCTTGCAATAACAGATCACAAGCTAATATCAGCAGACGTATAATTTCAGGGGAATTAAACTGATGCTGGAGCGCTTTTCAGCCGTGTGTGATGTCTAGTGTTTATGCTGATTATCTTGACAGGAATAAACAGCAACAGTCAAACATTCTGACTCCTATAATGGCAGAAAAAGACACTGGATCTACGAATTAAAAACACAGCCATTATCCTCGATGTACACTCAGAAAAACAAAAACAAAAAGCCAACAATCAGCACTGCGTCGGGTAAAAACTGCCTGCTGATCAGGATTCAGCATGAGCCATCACACAGGCCTCTAGCGTTGTTCCTAATCAGACAGCAGACAATACAGATGAGCTTGAATTCCTAGCAGAACAAGATAATGACAGATGAATGAATCAGACTGTACTGATACCAATAATGATGAGCCCATAGGCTACTGTTTTGTGCCTCTTTGTGTCTTTCTTACCATCTTTTTTCTCTTTTACTTCACTCTTTCCTCTAATTTGTATCATATCTTTCAGTCTTCCTCTATCTCTCTGTCAACATGCACACACACTGTCTATTAGAGCCAGTCATTGATAAGAGGCAAACTAATTCTCTGTGGTACTCTAACAACAGTTTACAATAGGGTCATGCACCAGACACCAGAACTGACTTGTTATTGTTTCCTGTTTTTATCCCCCATGATCAAAATGTAAATTTTTCTCCAGGACAAAAAGGAGCAGTTTTGTTTCAGCGGCTCATCACAGATAGTTTAGCCGATAACAGATATTAATTAATAAGATATTAATTTTGCAGAAGGTATTCAAGATGACCATTTTGTTTACTTTGTCCATCGGTTCATTATATCTGTTGATCAGGATTTTGAAAAATTACACAGGTATCACGCAGAGGCTATGCTGAAGGGAAGATGACGAGTGAATGAGTAAGACAGAGGAGAACACGTATCAAAGGTTGAGAGGTGAAACTAAACTACTGATGTTGCACAGTTGCACAGTTTGCCTGTTTACTCTTTGAATCACAAAGCAAAAGTACATCATGGTCAGGTCATGGCTCTAAATTAGATGACCTGGGATTAAAATAATTAGCAAAGTTTCTTATAAATTGTGACAGGTATTAATGTGTAATATATTACTGGGACATTCTTATGTCCTAGTGGTGTAAAAGTGTGTTCAGAAAAAAATAAAAATTGCAAATTGAATTTTCATCTCATTTATTTAAATGCTGTTCCCACTGTAGTTTTCTGCACAGCTACTGTAAGACTAGCTAACTACAGCTAGTTAGCTAACTGTAGTTAGCTAGCTGTAGTGAGCCAGATGTTTCCCTCAAGAATTATTGGAGACCCAAACAGAGCTAAATGAGTGAATATTGGACTCGGAGGTAGTCAGAAATATATCTCCAGATGGATTTTAATGTCGTTCTGTGATCAATTAATCAATTAATTAATTAAGGCAAGTTTAAGATTGTCATGGTCCGTAAATAATGCCTTGTTATGTTTTGTCTTGTGTCCATGTTGTCTTGTGGTGTTCGCTTTTATTTTGAAATTTTATCTCCTCTTGTTTCAGGTTGCTTGCCCTTCCTCTTGTTTCCCGCCAGTGTGATTGTTTTCCCCGCCCTAATTGTTTCCACCTGTTTCCCATTACCTCGTGTCTATATATTGTCTGTGTCTCCCTTTGTTCTGTGCCAGTTCGTCTTGTCTTCTGTCAAGTGAACCAGTGTCCTTACCTTGTCTTCGTATCTCATTTCAGGTTTTGTCGTTCTTTTGTACTTTGATCTTTCTTGTTTAACTAGCTGCCTTGCCTTTTGTTCCTCGTAAGAGTGATTTTTGGTTTCCTCGAAAGAGTGATTTTCTGTTCATTTTTGTTTTATTTGGCCTTTTTCCCCTATTGGGTGCTCATTGTTTGTTTTGTTACTTTGTAAAATAAAGACTTTGCCTTTTGAATTCTTGCCTTGGAGTTGTGCATTTGGGTTCAGTTCATGTTCAGTCGTGACAGAACGAACTGGCCAGCATGAACCCAGCTGACTCGGATCAGTTAACGGCGGCCATTCGCGCTCAGGGCGCTCGTCTGAACCAACAGGAACATCTGTCTTCTCTGGAGCAGAGCATGAAAGTTGTCACGGCTGGTCAGGAGGAGTTTAAAGTGGCAATGACATCCCAGATGAGCCAGCTCGCCGATCAGTTTCAGCATGCCTTCTCCATGATGATACGCGGAGCGTCTCCCTCGAATGCGGAAGTAGGTTCCTCGCCTGCCGCCGATCGAGCACCACCTGTTTCAGAGACTTCAGCGATGGCTCCACGACTTGCCCCTCCAGAGAAGTTTTCCGGTGAGTCTGGAGATTGTCGATCATTTCTTGTGGACTGTGACTTGCATTTCGAGCTCTTGCCCTCAGCATACCCGACCGAACGAGCCAAGGTGGGGTTCATGCTCTCATATCTCACCGGGAGAGCGACGGCATGGGCTACTGCCGAGTGGTCTCGTAACTCTCCTGTTTGCCAGTCTCGAGGGGCTTTTGTTGAGGCTCTCAGGAGGATATTTCCTCAAAAGAGTGATTTTCTGTTCATTTTGCCTTTTGTTTTATTTGGCCTTTTTCCCCTATTGGGTGCTCATTGTTTTGTTACTTTGTCAAATAAAGACTTTGCCTTTTGAATTCTCGCCTTGGAGTTGTGCATTTGGGTTCAGTCCACATTCAGTCGTGACAAAGATGGATTATTGTATCATTGTTTGTATCATTATCATTGTTTGATTCCAGCTGGGGACACTTCCTGTGAGTTGACACCTGTCCCTTAATAAAAAAAAAAAAAAAAAAAAAAAAAAATTGCTACGCACAAAAATGGTCATGGATTATACATCCCTGCTAAGGTGTCTAAATCTAACCTAATTCTTCCGTCCACACAGCGCAACAGGTTCTTGCTACGTCATTAAATGACGTAATGCTAAACTGTCTGATAAGGGTTTCAGTCCACTGGCAGTAACAACAGCAAAGGATCTATCTACAGGATTTAAATAAACCACTTACCCAATGACTCCTCTGCTGACCATGGGGACCATTTCCACCATCATGAGTTGATTACTCGCATCATTATTTATAATGGATGGAGTCCAGTTGCAGTCTTAACTTACTGTATTAAATTATATATTATACATATTACCCTGAACCACTTCATGAGCTGTTAACAGACCAAAAAAGAAAAATCTGAACATTAACAAAAGGACTGGTCTCACTGGCCAATCACAATGAAGTTTCAACCCTTAAACTGGATCAAAGGCTTTTTCAACATCTGACATACACAAGGCTGCATGATGAGGGGCTTTTTACAGACTGAATGATCTTAAATTATCCCATATGACTGTTGGTTTTTCATGAAACCTGTTTGATCAGAGTGTATTAGCTTTCTGATTTCATGTCATTGTGCTACAGGAAGGGTGGTTATGCCAACAAAAATAAATCAATAAAACAAAACTAGGCCTGATTAATCCCTACCTCCAAAAACAAAAATATTAACATACTAACAAGAACTAACCTGCCTATCTAAAGCTTATCTAAGATCTTCACCAAAACAAATACAGAGGTGGCACCAATCAATAATCTAACATCTCCAAACAAATGTTAACTACATGTGCGCAAAAGTTTAAAGGGTCGTCCTGGCTTATTTATCATCCTCAACCTCTCACCACATACCTTTACAATTACTCTCATTCCTCAGACAGTGGAACAACAGCTCAGGCAAGGTCAGAGCAGAGCGGACAAGAGAGTGAACTCTTCAGGTGTGCTTCTTTTATTGAGAGCCCTGAATGATGATAGGGCAGCTCAAACACAGAGGAACCCAATGAGCAGGCATCTCATTGGGATTGCACAGGTGGAAACCAATCATGTTGTTAGCACCTGGAAAGGAGGAAAAACACAGCCAACAGTTACTTTGTGGTTAATCATTTGTGAGACGTATTCTGATTTGATGAGACTGATTGGTTCGCCCTGTTGCACCTGCAATATTATTTAACAGTTCATTTGTTGATTCAGTCTCATCATCACTGTCAGGCTTGTACAGATTTTCATAATATTCTACAACGGTTTTATTTATTTTAGCTGGGTCAGAGGTAATTCAGTTTTGTATGATTTCTATCCAGTTGTTTCTTATAATATCATTACATTTCATTTTTAGCTAATATAGTGGCTTCCATATTTCAGCCTTATATTCATTTGACAGTTAACTTTATTTCAGATAGATTTTAAATCCATCTGACTCGGACTGTGATTTGAAATAACTATTGGATGTATTAGACTCTGTGTTGTATTTCTAACAATTTCCTGGAAGACCAGGTAGAGGTAAAGGCTTGTTGGAGTAGAAGGTATGATTTTGGACTTCAGGATGTAATATTCTCCAGCTATCCAAAAGAAAGAAAGTCTGTATTCACTTAAGCAATGTAAATACAATTTTTTTTGGCTGATTCATCTTTTCACTTTCATCAGTTTTTGGTTTTAATGTTAGATTTAAATTCATTCCACTAATAACTGTTGAGCTACAAAAATGCCATTTACCCTGATTAAAGCACTTCGCCTTCCAAGATGTAATTCTTAGATGTGCTTTTCACTATAGGTTGGGTGAATCTGCCAATACAGATGAAGGTTTTGTTGCATCCACTCTATGGCTACTCTTTACATGTTACCATGGCGGAAGTCGTGTTGATGACGTGGCTAACACACGAGACACACGAGAGACAAACTTGCTCGACTGCCCGAAGCTCAGTCATCTAATGACATAGTGTTACAAACAGGCTGGTGAGAGTTCGAAGAACCACACTAAACTCACCCACCGACTCCTCTGCTGAACATGGAAATTCATCATCATAAGTTGTTTACCTCCATCATTATTTATAATGGATGGAGTCCAGTTGCAGTTTCAACTATTTTTCTCTACTTACTTCTGCCTGAACCATCTCATGAGAAGACAAATAAAGCTTTCCAGAACAGACAAGTTCAACATTAAACGACTGTGAAAATAAACATGAGTTTTGATGTTCTTGACACCAAACTGCCCAGTGAATGTTTTTTTTTTTTTTTTTTTTTTTTTTTTTTTTTTTTTTTCCCCAAAACCAAAAAAAAAAAAAAACTGCCCAAAAAAGACAACACAGAACAGAAAAAACGGAGGGGGGGGGGGGGGGGGGGGGGAGAGGGGGGGGGGGGGGGGGGGGGGGGGGGGGGGGGGGGGGGGGAGAAGGGGGGGGGGGGTGGGGTTTTTTGTTTTTTTTTTTTTTTTTTTTTTTTTTTTTTTTTTTTTTTAACAGATGCACAACATAAGACGACACTGTTTAAACAAGATTGCGTAAGAGCAGTTTTTTACCATACTGGTATAGCTGTGCAAGCCTAAGGCCAAGACATACTGTTAATGAATATAGTTAAGAGTGTAATAAACAATGAGTCAGCTAATTAGTTGGCTGTATTGTAGCAGTGAGTCCATTTTAAGGCTTAGGTGTGAAATTAATGTCCAAGTAGTGACACAAGAGGCAGCTGAAAACAAAGGTGTTAATGAGATGATTTGTTAATGTTTCTAACAGTGATACCAAGGTTATCAAGGTTGGACCGACTTGAGAGCACCATATTGGCAAACCTTTGTTTTTGAATATACTTCTCAATCATGTTCTCTTCATGCCACTGTGTGTCTGTGTGGTTGTGTGGGAGATGGAAAAACAGATGACACAGATTGTTGCACGGTTCGTGAAGAAAACGACATTCATGGTCCTCCCACATCTCTGTGCCTCTTTCTCTCTCCATCACTCCCAGCGTGAGCGTCTCTATACACCGATCAGCCACAGCACTTACCAGTTACCAGGTTTTATGTTGTGGCTGAATGGTGTATGTGTCTGTAGCGGAGTGTGTCTCTTAAACTGGAAGGAGAGCAGATGTGGCCCAGAAAACAAAGCAAAATTAAGTTTGCTCTGTTCTTCACATACTGTATAGAGCCAGAGGTGTTTGTTCCTTGAGGCATATGCCAGATTCCCAGAGTGTGAAACAGCTGGAGCATATTGAACTGTGTGGGGTTTTCTCTAAACAGACTTTGTACATTTTGCTTTACTACCTTTGCCTTATGGGCAGGAAATAATATTTGGCTGATTAGGAAACGGTCTGAACTAATTGGTTATCAGAATGCAGTTGTTTTTACTTACTTTTCCTAAATTCTCCCCAATTAGAGTGTCATTTCCAAACCAGCAGGGAGCTAATGGGAATTGTTTAGTAGATGTAAGATTTTGAATGAATGCTCAATTTAACTTGAAAATAGTTAAAAGTTGAAAATGGACCACCCCCTGTTTTTGACAATATTGTTATTATTAGATTCGTATGTTTACAGTGACTACATAGGCTGTAAACATAGCCCTAAAATACCCCTCAGTGACTCAGCAGTCAGCCAAGGTGTAACTCATTTGTCTTAGCTGTCTCCATAGCTCCCTCACAATGAGTTTTATTTGCTCCAACTTCAGGAAGCAATGTAAAGAAAATGTTCGAGGAAGAAGGAGTTGAATCAACACAACACAGTGAAACGTCATTTTCTTTCAAGTGTAAGCAGCATTAGTGACTCATGTTAGCTTCACCTGTATGTGGGCTTTAATTGCTCTGTAGCATCTTATGTTCCTTTGTAATTTGTATTAGTACAGATAATGATTGCCATAGACAGTAAGATAGTAGCTGATTTTGTCTGCTTTCTGCAGCTGCAGCTGTGGCTGGTTAGCAAGCCACACTTTATTGATAGCATTTTTCACACAAACCTGCAAAAGACAGTTTCATGCGAGCTAAAAACAATTCACTACTTACTAACATACCACCTAGTTTGATTTCTAGCTGCTTAGTTAGACAGTTAGTCCGCTTATGAGCTAGTTTGAACAATTTCTGGTTGGGCATCAGTAGTCTTGGCCTTTTGGAAGTGGTCTGTTGTCTAGAACCAGAATCTGAAAATAAATTGATTTAAACTTGAATTAGATTTTTCATCCATTTTGTACAAAGTGTAATTTATAGCCACCACTCTCCACTAGCGGCTTAAGGAAGAAAATGTTCTGTGATTGTTTCTTGTCGATATGCACCTTGGGAATTATAGTGAAGTTTTCTGTGAAGTTTTTGAAATTTGCTGCTTATACATTATACATTTATGTACACAGGCTCTTACCTTTGATTTTTTTTTTTTTATTGAAGAACTTGACACATATTTTGTCCATTCAGACCTTGTTAGTGCATTAACATTGTTTGTACAGAGAATGAATGGGGCTTTAACTTCCAGCACACTGGGCATCTTAGATAACTCCTACTTTGCAAATCTATTGCAGCTCTACGTATTCATACCTCATGAGGAAACAGTGTTATAAGAACAACCATTTATTTCTTGAATTAATGAGAGCAGACAATGACGTGGGCATTGATACGTACATACACTACACCGTGGAAAGGCTCAGCATGTTTATATAAACTTTAGCCACTGTTTTGAGTTTGGAATGCCATGCTTTCCTATCTTGATTTAAAAAAAAAATGGTGTAAAGGTTGCAATATGTCAAAAAAAAGTAGCACTATCCTGTGAACAAGAATGAGTAGTTATATATCAGTTATAATAGATAGAATAGAGTATGTGGCACTCACTGTGACATTATTGCACACAGGCTAACCTACATTGTGACTAGCCAGCTGGCTGGATGACTCACTGCAGTATCTATGCAGAAGTTTTTGTTTTGTTTTGTTTTTTTTTCTCTCCTACACTGACTCACATTGCATATGATATACAATCTGGAAAAAAAAAAAAAACAAAACAAAAAAAACACTATCTCCAGCAGTTCCCTCTGCTACCAAAACAAATGTCAGGTACATCAGGATTCCCTTCTCCTGTGCACAGAGCTAACAAGAGAATATCACTAGTTGTTTCTTCAACAAATGTCAGATATATCAAGAATTCCACTCCCCAAATCGGAGTCCCACATGTATAGCATATTGTGAATCCTAATAAGGTATTATATAAATCTCATCCAGCCTGTGGAAGATTGACATGTCTCAGGGACAATGCTTTCTGGCAGCAGATGACAGGAGTGTGCGAGTGCGTGTGTGTTGCTTCCTAGCAATGTGTGGGAGTGTTTGTGTGTGAAACAAGGTGACAGTACGTGTCAGGGAGTCAAGTGTCGGCCATGACTCCAGTTTATTCCTTGATGTTCCTGGTGTTTCTCCCTTCCACCGGTGTCTCCTGTCCACCCCTCTCTCTGTGTATGTGTGTGTCTGTGTTGTGGGCGTGGTGCTCTCTCTCTCCCAGCTCCCTGATTGCCAATCTGTCTGCGCACCTGCAATTCATCTACCCATCAGCTCAGTAGTATATCCACCCCGCTTCTACATCCACTCTTGTACAGATTGTTGTTTCAGCCAGTTTGGTATCACACACTGAGGCTCCTTAGAATTGTGTAGTCTAAGTTTACCTCTTGTGTATTCTCTACCTAATACTTGTCCTCTTATGCTCCAGGATCACTGCATGTCTTTGCTGATCTTTAGCTTTCCTCAACCCTATGCCTTGCCTGCCTGTCTGCTGCCCCTGTTCATCTCCCTGCCAGTCAGTCGCTCATCCAGCCCCATTCAACGCTCTGCCTTTACCCCCCTCTAAGCTCCACCTCACCACCCACCAGCCTCCTCCTGCCCTTTGCTTTCTCCTGTCACCTTCATTCCCTGCAACCAAGCAGTTAACCTTCTTCTTCCTCTTCAAACCCTGAGTCTGTGTCTCCATTTGGGTTCACCTGTCAATCATAACACACGGACAATGTTAGTCAAGATGTTGAGTGTTTTTCTCTCTACTTCTAAAGTTAATGACCCAAATGCAGATCTGGAAGACAGGTGGAATAATATGCCAGTTGCAATTAGCATTAGAGCAGGGCAGAGTGGGAGAGACTATTGGCAGACTGGGAGGTGTGCACCCAGGTAAGGGGGACGGTTGGAACTAGTGAGGAATCCACTTAGAGACTGACAAGGCAGAGACACAGGTACCGGTGAACCTGGAGCACAGTAAAAAGTGTGAGCACGAGCAGCATAACACCAGATAAATGAATCATATGAGACAGCTGCACATTACCACAAGAGAAAAGCCGATCAGTAGAGTGAAGAACCGGTGTTAAGGTACTGCAGGCTGAGGGTGTGGCTGATGAGATGATTGCAGACAGGTGAGCAGGAGTTCTGGTGGGAAACTGGAGGTAGGTTGACCACGCCCAGGCCTAGACACACACACACACGCACACACACAAACAAGGAAACAGACAAAAAGGGGACAAAAAAGGAACACTACACTGGGGAAAACACCAGAAACACAAGGAAGGACAGAGATATTGTCTTCTCCTTACATGTCCATATGTGCCTGCATGCACCAATGTACTGCAAATGTCATATTGTGTCACTGTTGGTGCGTGGTCAGTGAATTTGTGAGGGTGAATCAGTGTGTAGTTTGTGAGACCAAGTTCTGATTCAAAAACAAGGACTTTCATGTGAAGACCATCAAGTCCCAAGTCAACATGAAGCAGCTGGACTGTTTCAGTGGAGGAGACTGACCACTCAGTCGCCCATGTACAACATTAGAATGTATAATAATAGAATTAGAGACTGATACTTCTCTTACCTCACAAATGACCTTTGTTTCTGGTAAATCCAGACACCAGCTGGCAGAGAGCACATTAACCAAACAGACAAATGTTTCATTTTGGCCTTTTGGTGAGTAATTTACACCATCAATGTTAATTTGCTACAGCTCTTAAAACTGTGGCACTACCAACATAAATATGCCGTCACAAACACATTTTAATGATACCATTGGAGAGGACAGCCAAATACTGACCAGATATACATGTTTTTTTTTTCCCTCCCACTCACAAAATTATCGCTGTGAGATGACTGCTTTCTGTTGCTGCAATATTAAATTATCCATATGTAAATATTGTATACACAATATTTATGTAAAGTGGATGATAAGTGGACCAAAAGGCACCAAGTACTCAAACCTCATAGCAAGTAACGCTGTCTCAACGGTTTTGGTAGGGATGTGTTCATCAAGGTAACAATATCAGAATGCCTTCAGGTCATAAGCATTCGAAAGAGAAAAACAAAGACCGGGCCAGTTGCAAGGACGAGTGTACTCAAATGCATTTGCATGATTTTCAATCTATTCTTGCTGTCAGATGGTCAAGTCAATAAATTGTTTCCTGCATACAAAATACAATATTCTGAGCTGTGGTTATTAAAAAAATAAATAAATAGCAGCCACCGACACACATACTACTCATTTCTACCCTATAATAAAATGGGGTAGAAGTATACTGGCTAAACTAAATGATTTATCTGAAGATGCAGAGAACGACAGTCTTCAAATCAAGCTCAGTGAGTGTGTTTCTCAAGAGTACATTCTGCAAGGCTGTATCCAATATCTACTATCTCTCTAGATACATATACAAGTTAATTCCACTTTGGGGCTGTGTTACCTTTTTTTCCCTGATATACAGAAGATGCTGAATGTCTTGCTGCAACAATCTAAACAAAGTGAGGACTGACAAAAAGGGCCCAAGAAGGAAAATTGGAAAATCTAAATCAAACAAACATTATCTGTGATTGCAATTCAACAAACTAAACAAAATTAATTTTAGATTACTGAATGTTCCAACAGTCGTTTTATGTTTGGTTAATTTTCTTAAAACTGTGTTTGTTGAGCAAAGGCAGAGAGTATATTTTGAAGCTAACTTGTGATTTCCGTTATTGCACAAAATGTTTGTCTTCCATTAAATTTAAATGTGTCACACTGCACTTATACTGACTAAACTGTTTAGCTAAATTCAAAGCCTGCTGTCATGAAGAGGAGTGACATGATAAATCATATAAATGGGAACAACTGTTCACACTGTGTAAGACTTTGTAAGCATTTTTGGTTTTTCGGTTTTGGCATTGGTTTAAAGTTATGTTCCTGGCCACCTGTTAAATGTAAGTTAAATGTAAGTGCAACTGTCTTATAGCTCTGTCTTTGGTCTCTACCAACTCCTGAGGGAAATATCTGGCTCTTATGTAGTGTACTAGGGTTTTTTTTTCCCAGACACACCTGCGTGCTGTGGCCAAGACCAATGCTATGAGACCAGTGATAGTGACTCAAAACAGTAAAGTTGTGTTCAACAAGCCTAAACAATGAGCTATATACTCACTATACAGCTGACAGAGGGAGCTGTAGATCCAGGTGATAGTGCTTTACCTGGGTCTGTCATTGCGAACAACCCCTTTGACACTGTCACTGACTGTTAGCATACACACAAGGTCTTTAGGAATAATTTCATAAGCAATATTTTTGTTTTTCCCTTCTATCTCATAACCACTGATGAAAGTTAGTAGTCTGATAAAGTGTTTGCATGGTTGTTACACAGTAATAATCTCCTATTAATCAGATAAAGCTTTGAACACCACTTTCACAGAAACTGAACTTTTACTGGGAACAAGTTAGTCTGAGACTGACTTCTCACGGATTATTAGGTTAGAAAACCCTGATTTCTAAACTGCGCCCCTTTCTCACATCAAAGCAATATTGAGCTTGAATGTGTGGCCCTTGGAGCATGGTGGGCCGGATTGGGCAGGTAAGAGTAATGGTGCGCTGGTGCCCTGTGAGTGGAGCGTATCAGTCATGCAGCGTTGCGTTGGTCCTCCATCAGGGGGATCTTTCGCTTCATTGCTTTTCAGTGTTGTGATCCCACAGGGAGCAGCAGCAGGGCAGCAGCCGGTCAGTGGAGCACTGGTCTCCAGTGAATTTCATTAGTTTCTTCCACAGATCTTCCCACCGTCTCTGCACCAACAGAGCCCGCTGCTTTCTGGGGAAACAGCTTCTTTGTGATACGCTTCAGCTGCAAGTGAAGGTTAACTTTTGTTTCAGCTTGTTGAGGTAACAAGCTCAAAATGGATTGCTGTGGCAAAAAGAAATACTTTTAGCTATTGCATGTAGCATGACCTTTTTTCCCCTTCTAGGTTACACTCACTTAGTTATCAGTACATTTTACTTTCTGTTTACTTTCACTGTTTGTTGTTCTAGTTTTGAATGGAAGTTCAGTTAGTCTGTGTTTGATGAACAATACTTATGCATCATCAGTGTATAATGCAAACAATAAATTACCTTTATTAGTGTTATACTGCCTTAATAAAATGCATTTAATTCAACTATTTCCCAAGAGTCATTCAGATTGTGATGATGCATGAATTGCTGGGATTTCCCATGAAAGCAGATGATCACGAAACCTTTCCAAACAAAGATCAATTATTCCCAAATTTACCCCAAGATCTACTGTCCAGACACAGGAAATAACTGTCATTACTTATCATGATATGACAACAGGGTCATCAAAACTGTTTTCCCGGTCTGGGCACCCACATGGTGCCATGCTGTCAGGAACCAACAATCTGCAAAGCGAAAACCACATAACGAACATGTTAAACATTTTACCTGCTGAACATCCGCATGTTAGCATTGTTTCTGTGAATGTTAGCACAGTTTGTTTGGCTCAAAGCATGGCTGTACCTAAGTACTACCTCACAGAGCAGTTAGCTATAGTAACAAAGGATCCAGTTGTGTGTCACAGAAAGTGACAAACCTACACAGACATAACACAGAACTGTACGGAGAGTTTTAGCATCTTTCGGTTCTTTGTTTATCTGAATTCTGCAGCTTTGTTTCTTGTTGCTCTCATCAGCGTCATTTTTGGCAGCAGCAGATACTGGTTTCACAGCAAAAGCTCTAAAAACCCTCTGTTCGCTACCTTCTCAGTATCAAAAAGCAGACAGACAGAGAGAGTTAGTGGGGAGCGAAATGTGGCTAAAAGAAAGTAAATGTCAGACTTACATTTATAAGACAGAGAAATGAAATTAAATGAATGCTGGTGTTGCTCTGTGTCTGTGGGATTTCTAAATAAGCACCTGTTTCCTAACAAGCTCACACCAACTCGAGCTCGTACAAACTTTATAAGGTGATTACAGCTTGTTCAGCTGCCCACAAGTATCCAAACATTCAGCTAATGGGGGTTTAATGAAATGCACCAGGATTCTCAACAGCAGTCTGAATTCATTTAGCTTAACTGAGTTTTCTTTCAGCTTCTTCTACAAAGTTATGTGAACAGTAATGAGGCAGGGATTGCAGATATCCTCTGTGAGCAACAGGTCAGACCTAAAGAATAGCACCATCTACTGGCACAGTCCGTGTTCAGTAAAAACAGGCAAACCTTCATGTGCAGGGTAAAAAAAAAAAAAAAAAAAAAAAACATACACATATCTATATATCTATATCTATTTGCATGCAAAAAAAAAAAAACAAAACCTTTCCGTAGTCTTCCACTGCCTGCTTCCC
>JBBMJY010000002.1:3013253-3023598 GCA_037833715.1 Toxotes lorentzi | reverse complement strand
TATCTAGTAAAGTGTATTGCATCTATAGGGAGACATGACTCAGTGGTAAAAGTGCAGTGAATTTGTTCACCCGTGGGTGACATGTTGTGACTCCTTAAGCAAATATCTCTGTGCAACATACTGTCCTAAAACAACAAAACAAGGACATGATACCCCCTCAGTCACATTATGGCGGGTCACAGAGGGCGAGCATGTGTCTGCTTTAATACATTTCCAAATTATGGCAAACTTCTTGGAGCAAGTGTAATTGCAGACAAAAATAAACAACAAACAAAGATGAGCATGTTGCTACAGCAGCCTGGCATCCCAGCTTTTTCCTCTGGGCTTTTTTAAACACTAAATACAGCAGAGAGGACAACATAGTAAAAAAATACTAAATCCCTTAAATGTGCTGCCGTCTCCAGGCTCTTTCACTACAGGCTCCAGCTGAGAAAATGAATGCTGTCTGAAGAGGGGAACCTGTGACTTAAAGTCCTGAGGCAATCTGTATCCTTGCCTGAAACCAGGAGATCCTGGGAGAGTCAACTGAGCTGCCGGGCTGTGCTGGTGGCTCCTGCACAAACTGTTTTTTACTTGTACCCAATAAGCATTTCAAAGATGGTGACCTGCAGGTCAACATCAAAGAAAATGAACAGTTTTATAATAAAATAGTTTTGAAAAAAAAAAACAATAAACGAATGAATAATGAATAATGCATAGTATGCAGTGAAACTGTATGTTTATTTTGTCACATTCACCTTGTTGTCGGCTAAATTTTGTACCACACTTTCGAACAACACCAATATAAAAATGAAACATTTCATTAAATAACTGTGATGCTAGACAAAAAATCTACATACATGTAACGAAGGGCTTCGTTATCCATGACTGTTGGGTTATGGTATTGTAAATATTACGGGATTTGCACATAACATAACATACATTTGCGTAGCGTATTTGCACATGGGAAGTTTCAGATTGTGAAACGTGTAAACAGCCATATTGTTTTACATATTGTAATTGTTTGCGTGAGGAATCGGCCTCTGTCGGATGTCGTGGTGGCCACTTGGCTCCGTCTGAAAAGGAGAGGAGGTTTGTTAAACTCCGTTGGCAGCGGACTGTGCAAAATTGACGGACACCGTGGTAGATGCAGTTTTGTGAAGGACGGTGCAAATAGTGCGAGTGCCTAAACAGATTGTTTAAGTTAGGGTTAACACTTACCTTTACCTGTTTGTTTTCACTCCGGGGTGCGTCGCCGAAAAGAGTCCCCTGGATCAGCTGGCAGTGTTAAAAGCTTTCCAGGTGCGACCAAGTGGCAGGAAAATGTCTTTATGTATATATTTATTGTAATTATATTTATGGTGTTTGTTTTTGGGTTTAGGTTACAGCACGCAGGCTATTTTAAATATTTTGTGTTAAAAATAGTGTTCATATTTTTATATAAGTCAGTTATGCTTATGAATGTTTATTTGGTGACACCTGGGTACTTGTCTGTCATCCCTGTCATATTCATCTCAGCTCCTGCTGTCTCATTCCCTCCAGTCTTATTTCACACTGGCTGGTCAGACGGATGATGCAGTCTGCATCCTCTTTCCGCCGAGCTCTGTAACTGATAGGTCCAGTCTGCCTCGTGTGTACTCTGTGGGCTTGCATGTTTGTGCGCGTGTCATGATGATGTATCGGTTTACACAGTTAATGCAGCCTGTAATATGTCTTATTTGTCAGTATCCTGATTAGTAGGCATGTTCGCAACAAGTTTTGTGTGACGATGCTGTGGAGCCTCCTCAGCGCTCTCACATGCCTGCTGCCTCTCTGTGTTCTCAGAGTGTGTGTTGCTGCTGCAGAGCATCATTTTTCATGACAAACATGTGTCTTCGCTCATTTTTTTTTCTCTTTTGTCCGAACATCCTCACACAAGTTCATAAAACTGTCTAAGTGGGTGTTGGTGTGAGAAGATTGAGTGAGCAGACATGTTCTGTGTTTGAGCGTGATGTGTCAATTTACTGTGACTAACAAACTGTGACTTTATGTACAAAATAAGCAGAGAGCTGTGACAGTACTGGGATTCTAAGTGTGGGATATGTTTACTCTGATTTGGGTGTCAGCAGGTGGTTAAGTGAAATTAAATGAAAACTGAAAAAAAAGTTAGCAGCAGCAGTTATTATTGGGCTTCACCATACGTGTAAATACACTGTTATAAACTGGCAAACTGTGACTCTAAAAACAGCATCTGATAGTTTTAAGTTTCAGTTTATACGTTTTAACAAAAACAAAACGCTGACCTCATCCAAATCTGATTGGTACTGATACTGGTGCTGTGAAGTGTGACACCCCTGTATCTATTTCAGTCTTTTGCAACATAAATTGTCAGAGAAACAGGGCCAGAATTTATTCCAAATTTACTGTCTTTTGGTGCCAAATTCCTGCAAAGAGTGTTTCTTTGCTGAGCCATGACAGAAGGGTATGTCCTTCTGCATGAGCCACAGCATCTGCAATAAACCTACATGCTTAGTCAAAAGCTGGAATTATGATTCTGCAAAGATATATGTAAACGTCTTTGCAAACATATGAAGGGAAGGGTGTTGTAGGTAGGTAACTAGGCTGCATAGAACGTACGCACCTCCCAAATCTCAATCCTGCACTGTGTGCATTCAAAGCGGTTGATCCAATTCTGTGCAGAACATTGTCCCAGCCTTAAGTCAGGCTGGTGAAGCCTCACACTAACTTCTGCTGAACAGAATGCAGTTCTTATGGTGCTGTCATATTAGGTCAGTTCAGTGTGAGGACAAGGAATGAATTCACTGACCAGCAACTCTTTCAACACGCTGAACAAATGGCATGTGAGTACTGTATCAAGGAAGAGCTGAAAAATAAGATAAGAGACCTCTTGTGATCATGAAAACAATGACTATCATCTCTCAGAAGGAAAGGTTGGGGTAGTGTGATGTTGGCACAGCACCACAAAGTGTAAAAAAGTCTTCGTCAGAGACCATAAATCACATCCAGTAACCGTCAGATTCTTTTAACCACAATCATAATCTTTAGTGAAGCTTAACCAAGAAGTTTTAGTTGCTGAAACCTAACCAACCATAAACAGACCTTAATTGTGGCCATGTTTGGCTCTGCAAGGCGCCAAGTTTCACGTTTGAAGCTGTACACATACATGCAGTACACACTCCGTACCTCATTGTAGAGAAGTCTCTCCTTGCTTCTCTAATTGTCATTCTAATTGTCTTTAATAGCTATTACCGTCACTGTTCCGATCTGATAGTCATCTCAGTTAGAGCTTGAAAGACCTAATTACAGCTGACATTTACTTCTAGAGGTGACTTGCATGTCAAAGGCAAAAGACCGCTTTGGTATGTGACAGTGGTGTGAAATTCGGATGTGAATCCCATCTGGGTTGTTAAACTGAGATATGTATTTTATTTTATCTAGAGCTCGATATGATAAACATATCTTTTTTTTTAAATATAAATTACAGACCATCTATGGAAATACAATACATGTATAATATATATGTAACTGTTTTCTTTGCAATTCGAATCAGAGAACACTAGAATATTGTCTAGACTTTATTGATTCAGATTCACATTCAGATAATACTACTCTTACTTCCTATTTCTGTTGAATCCCATTTTGACACTTGGCTTATAATTTGCGCAAGAAAAGAAACTATAATATGTTAAACTAAAAACCATCTTTATCTACAGTGAATCTAGGTTCCCATGTCAGGCTCTTATCACAGGATACTCACAGACAAAGCACAAGTAATACTGTTTTCTTTGCTCTCTACTGCAGTTCGTTTCTACAGCCATCTGTTGTGAGGCTGTTACTGTGAAGCAGCAACAGGTGACTGTCGCCTTAATCACCAAATGTAGCACCTGTTTGCTTCATGATCTACATGTTTGGATATTTGTTCCACTACTTTGGCCCAGACAAAAAAATATCTTGGATGGATCACTAAGAAATCTTTCAGACATTCATGGTCCCCAGATGATAAATCCTAATGTGTTTGGTGATCCCCTGACCTTTCCTTTAGCAGCAGCCGCAAGTCTAGGTTGTCACATATTTCTCAACATTACAAACTACTTGGTTACTTACTTTGGTTCATCATTTTGCACAAACAAGACAATGTCTTGTAGAGGTTTTAGTGATCCCCTGACTTATCCTCTAGCACTGCCAGCGGATTGACATTTTTGTCTTTTATTCAAATATCTTGAAAGTAGTAGTAGTAAATGCATTCATGTTTCCAAGAGGACGAATTTTAAGCACATCAATCTCCATCACCAGGTCACAATTTCTTTTTGTCCAATATTTTAGTTTATGACCTATGAAGTACCTGTGAACCTAATGGCATTCCCCTCAAACCCAGATATATTTTGTGTTGTGTTTAATGCTAATTAGCAAATGTTAACATGTCAACATGGTCAACTGAGTATGAACATGGTAAACATCGAACCTGCTAAACATCAAGATGCTAATATTGTCATTTGAGTATGTTAGCATGGTGAAGTTTGCTTTTACCTCATAGCACCGTTGAGCCTGAGCCTCACTGAGGGACTAGCATGGCTACAGACTCTTAGTCTTGTTTTCCTGTTTATTAAAAGCAGAAACCAAATCCCACATAATGAGCTTAAGAGTCTTGCATTCTATTTCATGCAGAGTCCTGCATGCAAAGAATGCTTTGTACCACAGCTATATCTTATCTGCTCTGGGGAAATATAACAGCCTTACTGAAGACCTATTTTAAATAAACATTAGGTGATGTGTTGTCTATTGGGTTTTGCAAAACTCACCAGACCAAGTAAGAGTTTACTTGGGGACCCTTTCACAATAACAGTTAGGAGTTGGGCCCAGTTTGAGTCATTTGGGCCTGAATTAAGATTTGAGTAGTATAATTATTTACTTACAAACAGCAGAACTAACCGACAAATTAAAAACTGTAACTGTAAGATTGTTGTCAGCGTCTTGACAGACGACAAACAAATATATTGGTATAAATAATGTGTTTCAGTTAAAAAGCCCAGATGACAGTTTCAGTTCAGGTTAATGTGTTCCCATACACAACCTGTACATCACTGATCAATTTTAGCACACATATGCCATCTATCATGTCCAGCTACACCATATCTATCATGTCAGACCACTGACTGGGCCAGGTCAGACTGCACTCATGCACATAACTATAGCTACACATTCAGAGAAAGGTACAGCAGTTTAGCACCATTTGGAGTACAAATGCTTGTACCTGAGGCCATTAAATTAAAGAAGTACAGCCAGTCTACCATTTGTACCACTACACATTATGTGTAGTTCAGTCATGTCCTTTCAACTGTGCTCACACAGCTGAATGTGCTTCCTGCCCACTTACTACAGGTCCTGCATAATTTCCTAGTTAAGATATTCACATAAAATGAACTGTGATGAGACTGAAAACTGATGTTTACTCTAGTAGTGACAAGTAGAATGCATTAATGTCTGGCTGCACCAACTGCTCGCTTAGACATTCAGAACTCAAACGCCAGTGTACTCATGCAAACCAGAATTTTGTTGTTTGTGTGTATAAAAATAGCTGGCTGTAAAAACGTCTCCTGCAGCGCTCCCTGCCTTTGGCCCAGCACAAACCAGCTCAACCTGTGCCCAAGAGCCTGATGCCACTTCTCCCTGTCCTGCTGCCAATTCTGCATTTTGTCCAGTCATCGTCTCTAATGAGCCCTGGGTCTGGCTCTGGGCTTGGCCTAAAGCCCCTGTCAGTGTCCACCCTGGTCAGTGAGAGAGGGAGGTGTTCCTCTCTCATACACCTCCTAACCATGACATCCAGCTGGAAAACAGATTCAACATCTTCAAACTGCATGACTGCCCCGTTTTGGCTGTGGAATCCTGGCCTTGTCCTCCATCTCCCCTGCCACCGAGTGGGTCCCACACCCACTGTCCCCACAGACCACACCTCATAAAGTGGATTCAAAAGAGCAAACAAGCAAACACACAGCCATTAGTAGTTATGTACAAGACAGGTTATACTCAAAAGGAGAGTATAACCAGAAGTTTACAAAAGGTGTTTGTTTTTTGTTCAAAGGAAAAGGACTATATAAGAAAAAAATCATTTTAAGCATCAGTATGCACGGACTACCTTAAAACATTTGTGTATTTCAGTGGTTGGCGTCAAACTGTGCTGCTGTTGCAGATCTCCTGGCAACTGCTGCAGCAGCTTCGAGGTGGAGTGAAAATAACATCTGCAGGAAGGATATGACATTTACTACTGATTGGCTGGGGCAAAACAAAACAAAACCCCCTCAACTTTACATATTAGCTCTGTCTCCTATTGTCTTTTGCAATAGGATTCTGTGAGATATTACTTTTATTTGGTCAGAGAAACTGTGGTTCTTTGGCTCTTCCCACTGAGCTTCAGTTCATTTAATGATATTATTTCTGCCTCCAGAATAATTCTGCCTCCCAGAAATGTTTGAACAACTCAAACTCCAATCTCCATTTACCCCAATGAGCTCAGCAACACAGACACACTAAGATACAGGTTTCAATGGGGCGTGAGCTGCAGCCACCCAACTAGAAGAGGAGAGCTGCGTTCAGTCCACTAAACTATTGCAACACGGCGGACACAAAAACAGGCGTGGGATCCCTCCCAGTGCTTTCACTGAGAAGAAAATATGGGTCCTGATCTGTAGTTTTAAGAGGAAATCGTCTGAGCACAATTGCTCTGTAGTGGATGTGAGCTGTGAACTGGTAGCTTAAAGAGCTGCGAGGCCTGGCTTATAGGCTTCACAGCCATCTTTTCATTGCCAAGTCAGCGCTGCATGGAGAAGCCTGAGAGGTGAAAGCCCCTTTTTGGCAGCTGCTGCAGTAATATGACATAAGGAGCTGGAGTGAAGAATTATTGAAGCACAAACATCAAAGGAGGTTTTCTTGAACTCTGTCAGCCTGGGACACCACTGAGAAATATAGCATTACCCATGAACCAAGGCACAGGAAAAAATCTCTCTCTCTCTCTCACACACACACACAGAGCACATTCCATCCCATTATTTGTATTATGATTATGAATAAAGCTGAACTAACTACGTGTATGGAACATGTGCTGTGCTGAGAGAAAAGACTCTGCTGAGCCTCTGCTGGCTTAACAACAGCTAAATATGAAAAGAACAGCAGCTATCACGACCACTGACGAGACAATGCTCCAAGTATGCGTTTCCAAGGGGATGTTCTACTTTTAACCTTGTGGCTGTCTAACTTTGGTTACCATGGTGACTGTGGAAGCATTGCATTACATTAGGCGCGTCATGGCAACAGCAGAGCCCACGCATGTGACCGTGCCCACGCTATACACAGGGGGGATATCCTTTCTTCCCTTGCGGCTGGATGACGTTAACACCTGAGAGGGTGAGATGAGGATGGGTCGGTGTCATCAAAGCAGCATACCAAAAGGGTCCCACAGGAGAATGTCCCTCATTTCCTCAAAGTTAAACACGTCTTACAGGGAAAGCAGATCTTTGTGTTGGGTGAGGGGGGGCTCGAGGCTACATTAGCCACTATAATACACCTGAATCTCTGATCAAATTGTCAGTGGCCAAGACAAGTTGCTTAATGGATTGTGGTTTAGACAGGGAAGAAGAATGCAAGGAATTAAAAAAAATAAAAATAAATATATATATATATATTTATATATATATATATATATATACACGCACACACACACACACACACACACACACACACACACACACACACACTGTATTCACTCTCTCCCTTCTGCTGCATACATGTGGATTATTTTCTTAACTGTTTACTCTGAATGCTATGACGGCAGGGCATTCTCAGGGCCCTCTCTCTCTCTATCTACAAACAGTGCATCAAAGGAGGGGAGATAAGTGGGCGTGGCAGGTGTGAGGAGACCATGCTCAGTGTAACTTGTAAGGAGAGAGACATGCCCTCTTGTGTCTCTGCTGGAAAATACACAGAGGTTCATGGTGCTCTCACATTCACTGAAAGCACATTTAGTCCCTGAGAGGCTGTGCTGAAGCTTTCTCCTCTGTTACCCTTGTTGTAGCTAAGATTTCACTCACAAGTGAGGCTCTCCAACCCTGTGTGTGAGCCCTTAATATCTCAGTAAATTATCAATATGGTACAGGCTGATTTGTTGTGCTTACTGCCACAGAGGAAAAATAAATCCCTTCTTCATGGACAGCAGTGTCTGTGAGGGCTTGCTAACATGAACACGTCATGTGCCAGGCTAAAGCTTAGAGCCACAGACCCCCCATAGTTCAGAGCCACAGATGTGGGAAGATAACACTACAAAAGAATCACAAAACTGATAATGGAGAATATGAATTAGTAAAGCTATGGGTTTCAACTCACAGATCAACTCTCAGAATGACAGTGAATAATGAACCTGTTCACCAGCTCACCTTTAAACTGACAGCTGTTTTTTGTAAACACAAACATCTCCGAAACAACTGATTCTTTTTTTCTTTATTTACTAAAAATTAAAAAAGAAACTGCCACTGTAAATGAGATTTGAACATTTCCATCACTGGCGCCGCACAGCCAACATATCAAAAAGGACACTAACAGACAGCTGTACAAAGCTGCACCCTCACAGATTCAACCTTGACATCCTGGGGTAAGTGGGCTGAAAGCAGCACACATAGTGTACTGCACCAATTTGAACTTCTTTTAGAGAAACTATAATGTCTACCAGAACAAACAAATGAAGCTGTTTGTATCGTGTCCATTAGGCATGCAAGTGCTGCAGCAGGTCAGTTGCTATGGCACTACAGAAGTGTGTCTGTAGAATGGGCTGTGGGGTGAAAGAGTTTGAGCCAGTGGCTTCAATCGACGTCCAGGAAACATTTCTGCCTGCTGAAATGTTGCTAGGGTGCTTTTCTTTTAGCACTTGGTAGACTTATGTAGAAATAAATAAATAGGTGGGAAACTAGAAAAATTGTCTGAAGGCACTGATTTTTGCCAGCTGTGACACTGTGGCTGGTCTTGTGGGTCTGTGTGTGCCATCATGGCAAAATTAAGTCCTGGAGACACCATCTGTAGCGGGAACTACTAAAGAGGTTTTGACTCTGTGATTATTATTCCTTTAAGGGGCTGATATGTTACAACAGGACGCCCATACGCGTGATGACACTCCAATCAAAATTTCAATACAGGACCTTCACACTGTTTCATCAGAAAATCAGATTCACTTCATTAAAGTTTGAGCAATGAGCTGTTGGGAACTCCATTAATTGATAACTGCAGACTGGCAGAGCTGTAATGGTCTTTTTTTTAATTTACTTATTTGATTTTTTTTTTTATTTAACATTTACTGCAGCAGTATTGGCAACAAGAGACTGAAAGACAAATCGGGTTTATTAATTGTTCCGTGATAGTAATAATGTAATTGTATCCTCTGTAGAAAGACGGAGCTATATTATAACTTTTTCTATGTTATGTATATTGTCATATATCAGAATATCAGTAGATAAACATAGATAATTAATTCTTTGTAAAGTGTGCAAACATTTCTTTTCCCATCTTTCCATGGAAAGCATCATCACACTTGGGCATACAACAAAAATCATTTTTGGCCATTGTGAAATAAACTAAACTCAGCAATGATTAATATTTGAAAATTTCAAACGCATTTTTGATTTTTGTATGTTCAATGGGTCAAATGTTTACATGAAATGTGAACGGGTTCACTCATACTGATTAACTTGAAGAGAATTAGCATCCAAAGGTGTCCCCTCAGTCCTCAGTTCTGCAGAGCATTTTAGCATCTTTCAGCTCACTGTTTTGGTTTTCAAGGCCACAACTTTACTGTTTTTCTTCAGTGCTCAGAATAACTAAACCAAATAAGACTACAAACCTGACCAGATATTCAAGCTTTAGGCCCTTAGCAATGTTTCAATCTCCACATAAGTGCTGGGCCGACACCGGTCATAATTTTCGAGGCAGCGCAATCAATGACCAGCTCTCTGAACATTTGGCATTTTTTCTGACCTTGAAATATGCTTTGCATTATTTTGGTGCCAAAGGCAGAGCACACACTGCAGAGGTGGGAGGAGAGGAACAAACAGGTGGGAGGTTTATTCAAATGAGACAGCACAAAGTCAGTTGTTGCTATTTTGATGGAAAATGTGTGTTAGACTTTTTTTTTTTAGTCTGTTTCTGGCACATCACTTTGAGGCCACTCTGGTGAATTTTTCAAAAAGTGTAAATCAAATGTTTGAAGTAAATGCAAAACATAAATAAAATATGTAAACACTGTCCAAGTAGTGGATGTATAAAGTGGCATCAAACCTGAGTATTAAATGAGGACTGGGAGAGATGGATGCCAAAGCCCAGTCTGTCTCTA
>JBBMJY010000002.1:2987781-3003395 GCA_037833715.1 Toxotes lorentzi | reverse complement strand
CACACACACACACACACACACACACACACACACACACACACACACACACACACACACACACACACACACACAGCTTATAAGCACCCACCACGGTGAAGATGAGAGAAAAATCTCCATCATCTACAGCTTTATGACTGCACCTTTCACAACTTTGATACTTCAGTGAATTTTATGCTCTGCAGAAGAACAACACAGCTGTCATATTAACACTGTTCCCCTTTTTGTTGTGATAATATTAAGAAACAACACTAAGTTTTATGACCTCTTTGAACTCTTTGGAACCCACTAAAACCTCACTGAAGAACCTTTCTAAAGATGATAATTTTTATTCTTTAGAAGTTTGGATTTTTTTTTTTTTTCCCAGACAGCACCTCTTCTATTCAAACACCTCAGTTTTCATTTCTAACAGGTTTAAGTCATGATGGATTGGACAGCCATATATCAAATATAATCGTCTTAGAGCACTGTGTTTTTTTTCTTTTTGGGAGTACAGAATAGTGACTTGATATGAAAAATACACCTGAAAGCGTTCTTTAAAAACTGAGTGATGGGAATGAGGCATTTAAAGCCTTTTTAAAGCAGCTTACTGTTTTCGAATGGCAACTATTCGGGTTGGATTTTCTCTTAAACGACAGAAATATGTTTTACAATTACATTGGACTGCTAAATGATGTTTGTGATCCAGGAGAGAGAAGAAAAAGTGCCAGCAGAGTCTTCACAGGAGCTACCATGAACTATCTTTCAGTTAATGACAGTGTTAATGACTAGAGCATATTCATGTTTTGTGCATTGAGTTACACTGTCTATCAAACATGGACAATTGTATTTTCACTACTTTTACATTAATTGCAGAATTTTGAATAATTAACATTAATTAATGAGTGATTGCTTTCATATTATACACACATGCAGAGCATTGGTTTGTCAGACCATTAGGACTTTGCCAATGGGACAGTGGATTTGCCAAATTGAACTCTGAATATGTCAAATTTAGTTTTTTGAAAAAGAAAAAAAAAAGTTGAAAAGATATAGTGAAATGTGACTTTGCTGACTGCCTACATATTAGTATATGCTTAGCTTTTTTGTCTGTTGAGACATTGCAAATGCCCAGGTCTCTAGCACACAGATGCTAAAGAGTAGCTAAGTGTTTCCTAAGTGTTATCTAGTCTGTTTTCAAAGGGGTGCGAGGTTCTAAAGGAAAAGGTTTAAAAAAAGTTTTACTCCAGTCAAACTATGCCACTGACCTCTCTGACTCTGAAGGGGTGAACGGTCAGCACCTAGAATGTGAACAATTGACAATAGGTTAACAAACATCTTAAATCCTTAGATTATGAATTTCATCCACACAGTTCTGTGATTATCAGACACATATGAGCCTCACCTTTTTCTTCTCTCAAATGTCCTGCCATTGTACAAGACATCAGGTCCCTTAAGGAACAGACACAGTGTTTATTTTAGGATGATTGGGATAGTTGTCTTCATTTCCATTTATTGTCCATTTGTGGCTGAGTACCGAACACCAAGCGATGCACAAATCAATCCTGAGGCCAGTGAAGCATGCTTGCTATGATATAAGGAAATTGGCTGCTCCAAATATATTCATTGATTTGGAGCAATCATACAAACATATTCTGCAGCTGGGAGAGCTCTCCATCTCAAATGTCACACTAGAGTAATCAGTTTTAAATGCTTTCTGATTATGTTCACTGGGAGCATGTTTCCCGGCAAAAGTACATGAAGCTGTGAATAAAGCGAAAGAAAACATGAAAACATTTCAAACCGTTTTTAGCTCTGCACTCACAGATTTGTGCACTGCCTCCTGGCAAAGAAGAGGCTTTTTCTCCACTGTTGTGTTTTAAAGGTTATGATTGTCTTTGGTTTGGACCATAATTTGTGTAATTTAATGAGGAACCTAAAGTTAAGTGTTGTGTTGGCGATTTACCTAATTAAGAACTCAAATGAAATATTTACCCAAAAGGCAAAACAAATTTACAGGTTTGTTTAACAGGAGAAAAAAGAAAAATAGTCAGAATTATAAAGATGGTTTGAAGGAACAGGTATTTTTGTCTCAGAAACAAATTAAACCTGTTGAACTCTTGGTATTGGCAAAGTTCACTGTGAAAATTGATCAGGAGTTAGTTGTCATGACAACTGAATCAGCATCTTAAAGGATTTCATCCTGTGAGTGAAATCACATATTAAAGAGCTCTACAGTAAAATCAGTCTACCTGATATCAAGTAGATTGAAAAGCTTTTTTTCCTGCCGACATGACATTGGAAATATGTTTGCTTGCTTAAAAATTAAAATTAGTTCATGAAGAACATAAGAACTTCTAATTTGTACATGTGTCACTTTCTACAAATGTTAAGGACACATCCTACTGCCACCACTTCAGATGAAAAATGGACAACTTCTGACTCACTTCATTAAAATAACATGGTTTTGTTTGGCTGCACTGTAAACACATACACCAGCCAGTCTTCTGCTGTATTTCTGACAAAGTAGCTTCTCAGTGAGCGCTTGTAGTAGTATTAAACCACACTGGCTTATGCCATTGAAACCACAGGTGCTGCCAAATAAATGTGGAATCGGTGCTCTACCTGGTTTATACTCAATGCATGCGCTCCAACACTCAACTGTTTGAACCAGATGGGCATGGCTTCCACTGAAGTTTCATTTGGTACACAATACAGCACATGCATACATCAACTTAAGATTATATTTTGTCAGTGAACAAAATTTGATACACCAATGTTAACATGTTACTGACTAATGAGCATATATTTCAAATGGCCTATAGAGGCAGATACCAAATGGAAAAGGTACTTTACAGCTCCATTGCTGTTTGACTATCAGCTCAGATGTGATGTTGTACCCATTGCCTCATGTTCCACCTGCACTCTGTTTTGTTGATACTAGTTTCACTTCTTCAACCACAAGTGGAGGCCAGGAACACAGGGAAGAGGACACAGGTGCAGATACACAGGCAGGCAGATTAATGAATATATCTTAATAACAAAAAGAACTGGCTTACAGGAAGATGGGTTACAAACTAGAGTCCATTAGGCCAGGACACAAAACTCAGAGAAATCCAGAAAAAACATCCATGTAAGGAAAATCATTCAGAACAGAGGTAACTGGGAACAGGTGAAACACATCAGGGCAGAGCAGACAATCACGGAGGAGGGGAAAAAATATATATACAAAGACAGGAAGTAAGACCAGAACTTATACATGGAGACATAACTTCAAAATAAAACAGGAAATAAACTGAAATCGAAGAAGCCAAACAAGAGTCCACAACAGAGACACAACAGTTAAAAAAAAAAAAAAAATGTTTCTGTTGAAATGTCTGTTTGATGGGATATCATGAAATCTTTGTTATCAGTGTTATGATGGTTTGTGAAAACTGGGAGCCACCATATGAAAAATTCAATGAACTGAACCACCACTCTGTACGTTACTGACTGAGATTATGAACATCATTTCCTTTAATGTTCTGAAGGAGGCAAACTGGAACGACAAGATTATATCTGCTTTCACCAGCAGACACACTTATTGGACATTAAGCATCCAAGATGTCAAGCCATCCTGGTCTATTGTGATCTTTATCATCGTCATCACTGAGTCAGTGAATATGCATGAGTAACAGCTGCACCAAGCACTCCGTGAAGTATGAAACACATTAAATGGAGGATTTCTTGTTTTTGTTTTTGGACTATGATTAACTTTCACAGGAAATACCTAGTAACTGATAGAAAGGTTCATATTTTACTGTAAGTGTTGCCAACTCAGATGCATCTAATGTCTGGTTATCACATTAACACTGATTTGTAGGTGGCCCGACAAATTAAATCAAGCTTTGCAGCACACTCTTTGACTTCTGAAGGGAACTACAGTAACTCACAGTTCATTTGGAGACTGCAGTATTCAAAATATTGAGGGCTAAAATAAACTTTAAGTTCAAGCTAAGTTCAGGTCATCAACACCCAAATGCCTACAGTATGGGATATATAATTTGTTAAGTCTCCCTGTTTGATATTTAATTTAATAAGAGCAGCAGAATGGAATTTATTTGGAGGGCATTGCTTATGCATGCAATTAAAATCAGTTCTACTGGGAAATATGCAGCACACTGTACTCTTCTATTTAAGTTTCATGTGTTACGTCAGATTTGGGAGACAGAACAGCAGATTAATAAAGTGTGCATGTGACTTCTGCTGTTCATAAATCAGATGTGACTCAATGTTTAATGCCCATATTACACAGAAATACTATAAATAAGACTTGGGGTCATATTTAAAAAATAGGATTGCATGCAAACTTGTGTGGTCTGGCCGCTTGTGTAATCCTCACATGGCCTTTGGCAACTTGTGACCGGATCCATCCAGCAATCTCCCCTGCAAAAGACAGCAGTAAAAACTAAAAGCAGCCAAATGCAAGTTTTTGACAGACAGCTGTGAGAAAAGGTTCAATCAAGCACAATAAAGGCTTCTGCAATGCAGTTTATTCATACAGGCACACATGCCTGTCAAGAGATTTTTAAGCTTTAAAAGTTCCCTTCAGGCATGCATGCTAGTTTCACAACATTGCTTCCCAAAACTCTTCTGAAATGGCTTTAGTGTCTGCAACAACGACGGTGACTGAGCCTTTGATATGGTTGGCATCGGGTTTGTTCGGTAAAGGATTGTTCCAGACCATACGTCTTCACCACTACAGGTTAAATTAAAACACGTGAACAGGTACTTCTCCATCAATAAGAAGCCCAGCACAGATCAGCTGAGGTCAGACTCGTAAAATTCAACACAGAATAAACTCTGTGTATGCATAGAAGCATTTAAACGTGTATCATAAAATCTGATTTATAATATTCAGGATGCTCATTATTCCAGGTTATGGATCTTAGTCAGTGTGAAATTGTGTGCTGGTGCATGGGCGAAATGCTCACTCACACAATTATTCAGAAATGGATGTCAACAAAGCCTTGTTTAAATTGGTTTCAAACTCAAATGTCAAACATGAGCAACAGGTTCAAGAACAACAGACTTGGCTTTTTTTTTCTTTTCTATCTCTAACAGGGCTGGTTTGAGTGTTTCTGAAACTACTGATCTCCTGAGATTTTCACACACACTCTAGAGATTAACTCAGAACAGAGCTAAAAACAAACAAACAAACAAACAAACAAACAAACAAACAAACAAACATCCAGTGAGCAGCAGTTGCTCTTTGGACAGAAAAACCTTGTTGATAAGAGAGGTCAGAGCAGAATTGTCAGACTGGGTGGAGGGCGACAGAAAGACTACAGTACCTCAGATAACCAGTGTCTGGTGAACAGAAAGTATCAGAATGTACAACACGTCCAACCTTGAGGTGGATGGGCTTCAGCAGAAGAAAACATAGCTTTTCTGCCTTTAAGGCCACAGTCACATAGATGAATTGACGTCTGTGTACATGAGTGAGATGACGCTGTTGTGTTACATGCCAGTCCTCAGATTACCAAACGCTGGCCTGCTGTCTAAAATCACTTTCAGGGGTGGCATTATGCCAACTTTGTCCAGTTCAGTGTGAACAAGCAAAGGTAGTATAGTAAGGGGTCTTCTTAATGGCAATATGGCAGGATCTATGTGTTAAAGAGGCCATTTATTGCAAGCCCATAATGAATGACAGCACAGGCTTCAGAAGCAGATAAGTTGAGCTCAGTGTATTGTGAGAGGGGCCCGGGGACGGGCATCTTCCACTGTGGAGCTTTGGCTTGTCAGTTTGTCAGAGGCTGGCTGCGTCTGTGCACTGTGAACCACCACCGCCTTTAAATGATGACAGCACAAGGTCTTATTTATGATTCAGTGCGACATATTCCTGTCCTCACATTACCATACAGTTTGGGTGACCAAATAAATACTTGTTTATCTGTAAAGTATGACGCCTAAAGGTATGAATTCCCTCTGCCTAGTCTGTGGTATCCAGTGGAATATGCTAGATGGAACTGAGACTGAATGTTTGACAGCTCTGCATACTAAGAGGTGCTAGCTTCACTTTTTGATCACAATCAAGGTCTACAAGCTTCACACAGAACTATTTGTATCATGTAATCATTTCTAGAGAAATTCCCAGTACATTATTGATGATTTGGCTCAGTCTCAGGTCCATAAAAAACTGTTTCTTCATACTGAGGATCATCAGTTTTGTGAATACTGGCTATTTTCACTTTTACAGTGAAGCTAACTCGTCCTATCTTCTCCTCTTCCACCCACCCACTGAAATTTATCGACTGACTCCTGCCTGTTTCCGAAAAGCAATCAAATGTACTCAAGTTACCCAGAAACCTTTCTGAATTTCTTTCCCTTCCCTCAACCAGATTTCCAAACACGGAACAAAGTCAGTTCAGTATTATCCTCTCTCACACACACAAACAGATAAAAATCCATAGCTCCACTCCATCTCCTGAGCTCACTGTTGTAATCTCTCCCAACATAAAATATGCCCTGTCTCCATGTGTGAGAGGCAATCAAATGAATCTGGTCCTGCAGCAGTGAAACACCCTGTGTCCTTGTTTTGTCCGCTGCAAGCAGCCACACTGGCCCTGTGTGTACAGCACAACCACAGTCTGTAGCAAAGATACAGCGCTCTCTTTAAATCAGTGGCTCTCAGAGTGTGGGACGGGCCCTCCAGGGTGGGCATAGAGCCACTGCTAGAGAGGATATGACATGTGATCATGCTGATCTTTATTTTACTAAAATTCAAACCTGGATCCTTTTTTATTAGTTGCTTCCCCTCTCATTGTCCATGATTGATTAAAATTGTGGGGCGTTAACTTTTTTGGGCTTCTGAAGGGGGAAGATGCCAGAAGAAGGTTGAGAAACCTCGCTTTAAGCGATCGCCATCGTTTTTTCATGGAGAGAAATCAAAGCTACATGCCTGTGTCGAAAGTAGATGATCATAAGTGAATCTGACCCTTCCCGGCTGCATATTCTCTCTAAGCCTCCACTGCTGCAATCTATCACAACAGAAAACGAGCACTGTCTCGATTTGTGAGAAGCAATCAGCTCTGGCCAGCCTTATCCACACATTGCATCATGTCTTTGTTGCGGTCTGACATCTCTATAGCTGGCAGCCAGCAGTGGCTATGCTGTTAGTATTAATACAAGATGATGAAGGTTAGGCCTAGACTGGGTTTTTCATCCCCTCGTGACTGTTTGAACATTTGCCGTGCCTTAAAGTTCATTCAAATATTAAATTCAAAACACACATTAAAAAGTTTCGTACTTTGTGTAAATTGTCTATTCATCTTTTTTTGTGTTACTAATTCTTTATTTGAAGACATAATTAAAAAAAAATTTCTGTCATTTCTTTCCTACATAACTTGATGATTTATTCCAAACTGTGTTCTAGTGTGTACGTAATTACAAAAATCTAATTTTCACCACTGTATCCATGTATGGAGGATACATTTTTAAATAGATATTTTCTTTTATTTGCCATGAATAGTGAAATTAAACTGTCACGACCCAAAACAAGGACACACGACATGACACAGAGAGGGTAACAAAGCAATAACTATTGTGTTTAAGCCACAGTAGACCACAGACCACAGCGATGCCTCTACACCAGTTTTATCCCTGCAAAAAAAAACGTAGAACCAGAACCACAGAACCAATTCCTTTCATGGAGACACTCCCTGAATTAAGACATAGCTTGAGTGAACAGGGTGTCACACCTTGTGCAGGTAAAGAAGCTACACAGTCAGGAGGGATGGACTAGCTCGGAGGGGCTGTACTTTGGCAGAGCGGAGCAGCTAATATGCTCCCAGTGGCAATACTAATATACTAATGTTTGGCTGGTATACCAAGGTCACCATTTTAGTGTGTTAGCGTGACACAAATTTTCTAATTAGCAAACATAAATAACAGATTAGAATGATGTAAATGTCAAATTGTGATAAATGTACAATTAAAAATGTCAACCTGCTGCTGTTGTCAAAGGAGAAGTCATGGGATCACCAAAATCAGTAGGATTTTATACTCTTGTCCTACTGGACAGATGCAGAGTGTAGTGGCAATGGCTACAAAATACACCAACAACTTTACTGACAAATTTAAATTGCAAGGTGACCTTACAGCTCAGGCTGAAATGTATAATCTTCTAGGTGCTCATCACATCTTGGGTTCAGCTGCATGCCACCCCGTCTATCTTTCCCGTCATCCTGCTCTTTGTTCCATCTAATGAAGCAGAAACGCCATAAAAAATAATGTTGGAGAAAACTAAGGCAGTTCAGCTTTATTTGTGTAGTGGTTTGGTTGGGGTGTTAAAAAAAAAGCCACTCAGGGTATGAGCCTGCATCCTTGAACCAAAGACTATCACAGAGATGAGAAATGACTTCGGGGAAATGGGCTATTGAGACAGTAACACCCATATATGCACTCGCTCACACAAACACACAACTCCTACACACACATGCATACACAATAACACTCCACAAAAGTCTGAGACACATCCAATGTGCCAGGAAATAAATCCTGAAATGACTCGGACACACAAACTGTTGCTGGAAAAGGCCTGCATGAATGCACAGACTTGAGCTCTATCTGTGCTCACACACACACACACAAACAAACGCACAATACACAATGCACACACTTGCTCAATTTGAGGCTCTATCAGGGGTGGAAGCAAATTTAATGGCATTACTTGGGAAGTTGCACTAAATCGAAAATGACGAATTTGCCTAAGAGGGACAGTGTCAGCCTGGAGTTTATAGAGGCAGGTTTGTGAGTGGGTGGTCAGACTTTTGAATACTTTGATTCAACAGTGATATTCCCAAATGGGGAAGAGGATGAGTCACTTGGTCTCTCTGTGTATTTGGTATTCATTCAACGTGTGCTTGATTGAGGCTGAGTCAGTCTGGGACATCTTATTGTTCAGATGTTTCAGAAAATCTGGAGGCTCGAAACAAAGCACAGGAGTTGAAAAGCACTGACCTTTTCCCTTTTATGGAAAGATGCTGTTTTTTCTTGTCAACTGTGGACAACAGACCGTGTGTAAAAACAAGGCTAAGAGTCTACAGTCTCACAAGTGGTTCTGTGGAGGAGGTACCCAAGCTAAATGCTTATATCAGCATGGTAACATGGTTAAAAGGTAAAAGATTGGACACACCAGGAATTAAAACACTGAACTCACTGTCCCATCAGCGACAGAGCTAAGCCAATGAGCTGATGAGTTCCCTAAGCTTGATTTTCTCCCTTCCGTCACCTGTTTTTGAACAAAATGCCAGGGGAAACCAAAAACAACAGAGAGAAAAAAACATAGCACATGTCATTTGTCCCAAATTTTTCGGGCCCACATACCACACGGCGGCCAGAAAACAGCCACATCTGGGCCAGATGTGGTCCACAGCTACCTTTGCTAGGTGCAGAATCAGACCTATAATAAAGAAAATATCCATGTAGTCTGAAATGCTTTATTCAACTGTTTAAGCCTGATATAATAAACTCAACAACTGTCACAAATCTCTACATACAATTACAGTCAATGTTACTGATTCATTATAACTTCTCTCCAGGCACCTATGATATATATGCACTGAACCATCTGCTGAGCAACTGACTATGATAATGGACATAGATTTTTAGATTCTCTCATAAAAGTTAACTTCTACATTTCCCATTTCCTCATTTTCTCATTTGATTTTGCAAGCCAGGTAATCCTTATCCTTATTTGCTGGTGGTTGGCAGACAACAAACTGGTCCTTCCTGACCAAGGAGGTTAAAGTACTTTAATCAAGATTAAAGCATGGATCATGAATCCTTTCCTACAGATTTATAAAATCTTAAACTAAATGAATAAATCAGATTACGTCTGGTTAGTAAAGATTCCAATTTTACAGCTCTGAGGTTGTGATATGTTAAGTGTGAGTTAGTTTATTTATGTTTGTTTACAATTCTTTTTTATTTATTTATTTATTTTTTACAAGTTTCACTTCTTTGTGATCTACAGTTGTACCTTGCTGTATATTCTTAATAAAATGTTCTTGTTCTTCCTGCGTGTTCTTCACTAGTGTTCAGGTGCTTCAGTGTTACATTTAAATCAGAGTGGATCTATTTATGACATCAAATTTCTTTACACCTACGAATTACAGAAAATCATGATTCAATTAGCACATAATGTTTAGATTTAGATTTAGATGTTGTTTATTTTAATAGACTGTTACTGTGTTTTTAGTCCAAAAAAAGTGTTCCGGTGTTCAGCTGTTGCAGTGAGGTGGTTGAGAATTTCACTCAACTTAGTGTTAATTTTTGCTTTTTTATGAGGCTATGCAGTGTAAACTGTGTCAGTGACCGACATTGCCATCCCCAGAGCTATTCCACTAGCATGGCTAAAAATAAGAGTTCAGAGGATATGGGAGTGGTTATCAAAGCTTGATGCTGGTTTCCCAAAGTGCTTGGTAAAATGTTATTTTGGTCCAGTAAGATGGTGCTTAGTGTTCAGTCTACTTGTTCAGGCTTAACAACCCTTTAATGTACTTGGCAGTTGTGTATTTTGGCTACCCTCAGTGGAAGTGACACATATCTAATCCAGCCAGAGACACTTTTTTCTTTTTATTCAGAAATCATATGATCTGACAACTATAAACTAAATGTATTCATCTCATGTGTGGTGGAGGTGATTAAGGGGTTCAGTAATCTTTGGTGAGCCCAGCTCATTTTGAGTGGACTGCTCACCTGCTGCTATTTAAAAGAAAGATGTTTGGTTCACTCTCGAGTTGAAATCTGTCACTTCCTGTGTATAGTAACAAAACCTAAAATACACAGCTTCTTTGTTGGCCACTGATCTTAGTAAAATTAAATTAAATTAAATTAAATGCACCAGATCCTGCCATTATCCTCGACAGCTTGTTGGCTGTAGCAGAACAATATCTACTGTATTTATCCACGAGGAGCCGTGCAAAAGATGCGTGTCTGTTGTTTACCGTGCTGTTGGTACACATGGCATGTAGATTTCTTTTTGTACAAGCTGACAGCAGCATGAGCAGCATGAGCCGTTTGATGTGCTGGTTCTAAACTCTGTCCATTCAGCACAAACTGTGGCACTGTGTTGTTCATGGTCTGCAGCAGGCTGGCAAAGAAACTTGATCCAGAATTTGTTTTGTTCAGAATTTCATATGTAGGTCAGCATGTTATGTTCTGTGCAAATCAGCAAGTTATAATTAAATATTAAATCCCTGTTAAAAGTCAAAAAGCTGTATTTCTTTTTGGCAGATAACCAAACACCAAGATGTTAGTGGTGTTTCCATCATATAAATGAAATTAGTTGCCATGATGTTTAAATACCTGGATTCTTCAGTAAAACCAGGTTGGTTTAATCATCATTAACTGATGGCTTATTACTAACTGAAAACCCATTTCTCTTTTGTTGAGGAGTTTACACTCTGTTAGAGCAGGGTCACATAAAACTGGATGATGGCACTCAGCTAATAAGCTATGCTTCTTCAGTTTTTGACTCTCCAGCTCCCTGTTCCCTTAAGGTTTGTCCATCTTAATCCAGCTGTCTACAAAGGCCTGATCATGGCTCACGGCCACCTGAAACACATTTTTAAGCTTCAAGTCTAATTTCTTCCACTTTATGTGTGTGACTACAGTGAGTATTGGGATCTGAACGCTGCCAAATTGCAAGTCAGAACTGTCAAGATGGTTTGCTGGTGGTTTGGCACAAGTTCACCTGTTTAAGTACACCAAAGTTGTACTCAGCACAAAATATTTGTCCTTGCGAGTGGATCTGCTCTACTTGAAGGAAATGAGTTTGCTGTGTAATCCAGCTGTTTTACATGCTGTTGGGACCAGGCTTTACTGCTGTGTTAAAATACATGCATTGAATACAAGTTTTTTTTTTTTTTTTTTTGAGGTCATATTTTGAATAGCAATTAAGTACTGTGTCAGCTTCCCCCTGGGTGAATAATAGATCACAATACTGGCTCACATTGGTCTTCCACCCAGCCTTGATCAGTTACTCTGCATGTAAACAACTCTGCCACTACAAATCAGTCTCATTCCGAAATGCACAGACACCAGCACATCAAAACCCAGAAATATTTTCTGCACTGCAGAATGCCTAACTTTTCAATTTGTCGCAAAGAGACAGGCAAACATCCCCGGAAAGTATGATGAATGTCTTATCTGTCCGCTTCTATTTATTTGCCAACCTGTATATTTATGAGAGATTTATGCACTCCAGTTCGTACGCATGCAGCAGCAGGTGAACAAAGAGCAGGACTTCAGGATTCAGGTAGTTTGAAGGTTTGGGGTTACCTCAAATGCACAGAAATGCTAATACTTAATTTATAGGATGCATTTGTGGATGTGTCTTTTTGGTTATTTGCATCATCAAGTTCTCTGCAGCACCAAGTGGAAAGAAATGAAGGAAGGCAGCCTTCCTTCCACCACACCAAGAGCAAGACAAAAGCAGAGACATAGAGAGTAAGAGAAGCAGCTCTCCTTCCACACCACTGGGAGTGTCTGACAGATGCTGACAGCTCATTTCCATGAACTGTCTGACTGTGGGAAATATATATACTGGAGCAAGTGAAAGGAAGTGGGAGGCAGAGAAATATGGAGGTCCACGTCGAGGTGAAGCTGAGTCGGAGACGGCTAGAGGAAGGATGAAGGCGAAGCAAAGACAGAAGGGAAAAGATAAACAGATAGCTGTATCTTGGGGGGCATGAAAGGACAAAGAAAGAATCAGAAGACAGAAAGAACACAGGAAAGGGGAGCTGGAACAAAAATACCCAGATATAAATAAAAGGAGTCTCCATGACCTGCTAGAGGACAAACTACAAAAATATGTATGTGTGACACTCTTGCTCTTAAATCCAGGCACTGTTGTGTGCTGGAGATGTTGACTTACCTCCTAGCTTTTGACATTTCATATAACTCAGAGAACAGACTAGAAAAGTTGTGTTTCAGCTCACATGGTCTCCAATGTATTTCAACATATAACCTAAATCCCACATTCATGCCGTTACGTTGCATAGATTGTAACACCAGTATCATCTAGTTTTACTCTGCACCACATATATTTATTAAAAGACGTTAGCCTAAACCACAAAGTGGAGCTGCTGCATCCCAACGTCATGAACGGACGTGATCCTGCAAGCAAGATTTCATGCTGTCTCCATCTTATCCATCCATACTCACATTACTGTGCTTTCAGATGATTGAGCAGTGTTGGTGTCTTCCCTCTTCAGTGCTGAAGTGGACACTGTATATTTGTCCCGAGCAGCTGGCAGTATTTTTGCTGTACTCCTTTGGACTCTTTTCTGTACTTTCCTTCCAGGCCCTTGGAGTGAGCTGTGGAGTGAAAAGTCAGCAGGAAGAAGGTCATTGCAAAGTCCATCAAAGGCTGAACTTTGGAATCTGTAATCTTGAAGATGCTGAAATCTTGGAGTGTGGACTAACATGTGAGGCTTGCTGATTAAATAATTATAATTTTGCCACATTTCAAATCAGTTTTAATCAGTTTTATAAAAAAAAAAAAAAGTTGCCAGTCTGACTCTCCTTTATGCAGCTCTACTCGACTTTAACTTGTACTCCCATTATAATTATGGAAAAGTCATTGACCTGTAAACTACAGCTATAGGAGAGGACCCCAGGCTGTTTACCTGAGAGCAGAGTGGTGCAGTAGAGGTGCAGCAGGCCTTTTACCCAGAGGCGGATTGAAACCATCCTCTGCTAAGTAACACGCATTTGTGCTCTCCATAACTGCATCATCATAGTCATCCACATTGTCCTTTCAATGAAGAACAGGAACTCATTGCCAGTCACTGAAACATCACAAGTTATTCTGCCTTTTTGCCAGATGCCGTCACCTCATCCCACCAGAACAAATGCCATGCTAGTTATGGATACACTTAGCCAAAAAAAACAGTAAGTACACTTAGCCTCATGTTATTTTGTATTGTCTGTAAACATAGAGTTTATGTCTGATGTTGAAATAAGTTGAAACTGTCATGAACGTCAGCTGTGCACTTGCATCAGGGCAAGAACACGGTCAGCTTGATGGCTCCCAGGTCAGCTGTTATGAAGGTGATGATTGGCTCTCTGGGGGGAGAGGGAGGAAGTGTGTCATATACCGCCATCTCTGATGTTACAGACTTCAGTATTCACATGGTTTTCCTCCTCCCTTATAACATATATCTCTGTTATAAACACAATGGAAGGGCACTCACAGGTAGTATGGCTGAGTGGCTTAAGGTGCTGGTCATTTTGGTTTAACCATATGAAGCAACCAGTTTACCTTGGCTGGACAAATCAAGGTCAGGTAAAATGGAATCTGTCTGCACAAACCGCTTTAGATTTGCTGGAGTGAAATGTGACACCATTTAGAGGACATACTTGTACAAACAGCTACAATACTTTCTTCTAACTCAATAAATCATTGGTTTGAGCTCTGCAGAGTGAGCCAGTTTTCCAGTTTTTAAGCTGTGCTAGGCAAGATTTTTATCGAGTACACCCTTCTTGTCCACTTAAATCATAAAGTGGGCCATCATGCTCAACCTAAGTGAGGCACCATCGATCCTCCTCTTGGGCTTAGACTTGTACTGTTATTTTTAGGTGTTGGATGAGGCTCCTGGCTGGAAAAACTTCTTGTCTCAAACCTTCCTCCTAAACAACTGTGAATAAAAACTCACCTAAAACAGCTGGACCTGCCAACAATGGTTGATTTGTTAAATGATTACAAAGCTGTACTTTGATGAAGTATTACCTGACATGTCACACTGTGACCTTGTTCTTTACACTCAAACGTTTTTGTGTCCAATCCAGCAACCTAATGACCAATTTCAGTCCCAGGGTCATTAAAACAAAGTGTCACAACCTGCTGTAGGCCCATTGCCCCTGTTGGACTGTTTGTAGAACTAAGATTTATCAAGTCATGCCAAGTTGTGTCAAGTCTTTATTTGAAGAGATATGGGATGATTCATGAAATGACAGGTCACTCTCAGTGGCACACTGATCACAGTCACCGTGTCAATTAGTCAGTCAGGCAGCCAGTTAAAGTATGTTCACTGTGACTATAATGTATCAATGTCAATATCAATCAGTCTTTCTTATTTCCGGGCTGTCTGGCAGTTTTACATTGTCTCTGACGACAGATCACCAGCAGTCCCCTTCTCCCCTGATTAGTAGGAAGTAACTGAAGTTTAGAAAAGGCAGTGCATTTAGTGTGTGTGTGTGTGTGTGTGTGTGTATGTGTGTGTGTGTGTGTGTGTGTCTGCTACATAACCATTATGTGTGCAGAGTGAACACAGGGCATCATGTTGGTCAACATAGACATTTCACACCACAGTACTGCTTTAATCTATATTCAGACTGGATTAGTGTAACAGCAAACACAGGTTTAAAGTAGGGGTTTTGAATTTTTCTAACCTAATCTCTACTAACATAACAACCTGACTGCAGGATTCTGCTAATAATTCACTTTGAATTTACATTTTTGTAATATATGCATTTGCTTTTCCAGGCATCTAATCTAGTTTGAACTACACACACACACACACATACACACTCAAATATATATATATATATATATATATATATATATATATATATATATATAGAGAGAGAGA